>JAPYZP010002565.1:0-13168 GCA_030522985.1 Torymus sinensis
AGGTTACTTGTGACAGTCTGTGGTCGGTTTCCGTGCGCAGTAGGGTAATTTTTATTGAGAGTTCTTATAATTTTTGTACTAATATTTTCTCAGTGTATAGTTAGCTATCTAGTCAAGCAAATAATCAACTCGCTTCCGCGTCAAATTTATCTTGTTCTCTGTCTTACACGACGCCATGACACTACATAATGACATGTGCGCGCAATACAGCGTAACGTTTCAATCTCTTTTTTATAGATGGATTATAGAAAAATGAAGCTTACCTTATGAATGTTTTTCTCCTATTAACATTATAATATCAAAATGTTATTTTTCGATATAGTGTGCGTAAAATGCTATTTTACACATTCTGTAAATTTTTAAAATCGCTTTTACGCACCCTGTATCAAAAAATATCATTCGATAAACGTGTCAAAGGTGATTCTACGCTTCACTCGGGGGACATACCTCACACCCGTACTTGAATCAACACTTTTGCATGCACTTGTATCGAAATATACTATTTTGATTTTGGCTTTCAAGAAGCGAAGTGCCAATGTATTGGTTGCGGTTTTCAATAGCACTAGCGAAAAAATACAAATAACGAGTTTGACTTATGCCATTTTTTTCCATTGGTCAATAGTAAATAGATAGCGCACTTCCTCAAAAAGGAATTTCCCGTCGAATAGTGCGTAAGGGGACGATCGCAATACCCGAACATAATATAAGAATCGACATTCAAAGTTAGACCAATATAATTGATTAAAACGACTTAAAAAGTAATAATCCGTTTTTTATAAATTAATCGTAACGTTAGAAATCGAAGATTCCCAAAATAAAATTATTTTTTAATAGTAATTATTTATATTAAAGATAAAAACACGATAATTTTTAATAACATGATAGTATTAATGATTATGTAACAAAATTATGAATAGCAAAATTTGAAACGTAATTAAAGAAAAAAATTCTGGACTATTCTAATATATATTTATACAGATTAAAAGGAAACTTAGTAAAATTGTTCGGGTACTGGGCACTGTTCAAGTATCGGAACCTTTAGGGCTAATATGACACAGAAAAGGAACAGCAAACAGATATAGGATTTAACATGGGTTAGTATATCTATATAGATATACGAAGAAATCTTATTCCCTATCGCTGTTCCGTGTATATATGCATAGATATAGTAACCCATGTTAAATCCTATATCTGTGTGCTGTTCCTTTTTTATGTGTCATAGCCATTACGCGTCCGTGCATTTGCGTGCGTGAGGGCAAGATTTATAGGAGCGAAGTTCTCTGCTATATTGATTTACACGTATGACAGAATCGTTCACACGCGCACACGCATATTTCGTTTTTATGTTTCTGGGCGAGGTTTGAGAATTCTGTTCAATAAGAGACTTGAAAGAAGTGAAAGCTATATTGAAAATTTATATTCAATGTTTTATGTCTTGAATTGAGATCTAGAGCAAAGAAATAGAAACATATCATGAAAAGTTAAATTCGTTTAATTTTGTTTGAATGAAAACTATTTTTGCCTGGAAATTTTATATAACCGAGTAAAATAAAAGACAGTGCTGTCTCAAACATTTTCAGAAATTTATCTACGGAATTATATATTGATAGACAATAATATTATTAACCAGAAAATCAACAACGTTATTTTGCTTTACATAGACAATGGAAGCAAGTAATTGATACATCGGTGAAGCCAGAGTGTTTAGCTTTTTGAGTGTAACACAGCTAATTATTTATTTAGATAAATACAAGTATAGGTGGAAAGAAAAATAAAAACAATTAAACCTTTCAGGAATCTGCCCTATTCATTCGGCGAGGAAACACAAAAATGATATCCATGGACCTTATTTGCTTAAAGAGATCCCACGAGTGGACCCACTGCTTTCCAGCGTGTGTGTAAGCATCGGTTGTTCCAGGTTTGCTAATATAATTAAAGGAGTCTAAAATAGCTTAAAATGTTGGTTTTTGTATGTGTTTCAAAAGGTAAAATTATAGAGGTAAAGATTTAGATTTAACCTAAGCTCGTCCACATAATCTGATATCGAAAGAATACATAATTTAAAATTATGCGAACACGGTAATTGTGACTGAATAAAGCCCGCCCCTTTATTCTCACGGACTAAAAAATAACGCCCAATACATACTTCGCTCGCCCCTCCTTCTAGCTGCAATAAATTAAAATGTATGAAAGAAAAAGCATCAATCATTGTTGCGCGAATAAAAGCGAAAGCCCGGACAGGAGAAGCGAAAAAATAGTAGGCAACCTCGGGGCGAGACAAGACGTCGAAACCTTGCAGCGGAAAAAAGTAAAAAGACGGGGGCATCGGGGAAATACATAAGGAAATGCGAAAGTCGACTCACTTGGAGGCAGTGCCGCGAGTTTGAAAATGATGAAACGTCAACTCAACGATCTCGTCCTGGCGGCCACGAAAGGTGTAGAGAAGACAGTCGATATTCGTCGGGTAGCGCTTCGGGTAGTCGGGCGACGTGAAGGTGCCACCCTGGGGATTGTATCGACTGCTGTAGACGACGCAGGAGCAACCTGTAACAAGCAAAAGATCGACGTGAGAAAATCGTCGAGAGGCTGTAATCGGGACCACTCGTTCGCTCACGAGCGCGCATGTGATTTGTCATTTCATATAAACAATCGCGCTGAGGATATCTTTTTCGTTGGCCCGGAAGAGAAAGCAAAAAGCGCACAGCCAGCCTGCAGCGCTTCATCCCTTTCTCGCTCTTCATCCTCTCCCGAAGATATCTTAAAAAATGGCAGTGCAGCCGCGGCCGTGGCCTCTTTGCCTCCTCCATTTTATCCGGCACTCCCCATTTTTCTCCCTTTTCGCGCGCTTTCGTGTGCTCTTCCCCTTTTACCCGCCCATCCCACTTTCCCATTTCCTGGATCCGTCGCGCGCTTCTCTTCTTCCTGAACGCTTTATTCGCCCGGCCTTGTATTTATTGGCTTGGGTCAGAGGCTTCATATATGACTGTTATCGCTATATAGTACAAATAGATTTCAACATTTTTAATCAATAATTGTATTGTTTCGTGGTTCATTACTTTTCGAATGGATTCGAAGATTCAAGCTGCCAAGTAGATAAGTTTATGACATCCTTTTTAATTTTAAGTAGAATTAATTTTTTCTATGTAGTTACATAATAATTCTTATTGTCAGTAAGTTATAAAAACATGAATGAAAAATAAAATATTCCAAAGTTGAAGAGTATGTCAATTTTTATGCTTTTTCTTACGATCAATATTGGCAACCAATAATGTTGAGATCAATCACCTTTTTCATACGAGGCAAAAAGTAAATGTTAATTTTAAAAACTTGATTTCAATTTCATTTTATAAAGTCAGTTAGTTAGCAGTTTTATTTAACTTACACATTGATGGATATAGGATTTATGTCTTATACTATGTTTGTATTGTATCTATACTTAGACGTTGTTAGCATCATAAAGATTCATCATAAAACTTTCTTATATACTGCCCTCAAATTCAAGAAAATATATTTCCTTGCAAAAATCATATTTAACTTGTTTAAAATAGACTAAGTTATAAATTTATAAATTAGATTTATTTTAATAAATGTCTAAGAAGGTTTAAAGGCTGCCTGCTGTAAAACTGAAAAAGATACTTAAATCTGTTCAGCTTTGAACAGAGAAACTCGACGAAAATAATTTTCATTAAAAAAAGTACTCCAAAATATAATTTATACCACTTTAACCTCAAAATCATAACTTCAATATATAATTATTCGGCTTTCGTGGTATAAAATACCATTTGAAACTGGTACGTAAGAAGATTTTTAGCTCATGGTGACTTTTCTCACTCGCTTTGCTCGTACGAAAAACGTCACATGAGCTAAATAATCACCTTGCGCACCCGTATCGAAAGGTACTATTTCAATAATTTTGTTTACGTTATTCATGTAAATGAATGATTTTCTTTCCCAATCCGTAAAAAAATTTTAATATTTATGTGATTTTCATTCAACAGTCATTCGGTCATACAGTCACTTCAAGTTGCATTATGATGACATATTCTATATAGGCTGATACGCCGAATACAACTTTTTACAACATACGGCTTTTTTTTAAGATAATAACAAGTTTTAGCTGTAAAAAACTTATAATTATAAAAAATCTATACGTTCTTCAGTTCTCATTTGCATAAATATAGCTGCACTTTTCTCTTAGGAATCGATTGATATAAAAAAACTCATTTTTGTCAAAAAAAAGTGACATTATTATTATTTTATTAATATAAATTATTAAGAGTGGGATAGATTTTTATTTATTTATTTATTTTATTTTGGCGATTTGTGAGTTTCAAATGTTCCTCTAGAATTTAGATTGCATTCTGTAGTGTATGGGTTCGCCTTCGCCCTTATTCTATGGATCATTATTCATTACATACATGGGGTGACCCATAGCCGTACTTTTTACTGAATTACGGGAAGCCTATGTAGACTGATTGGAAGCGGATAAAGTTTATTTCTGTCTTTGTTAATCGAAACATTTTGCGTCTATTGCAGAAACGAGACCAATAATTTAATTTCCGTGACTGTCACGGTAAAAATTTGAGATTTTTAAAAACCTGCATACAGTTACTTTTTGAACATGTATATATTGTCTTCATTATTATTGGAAATGTTAGTTCCTTAAGAATATTATACTTCACATTTTGTGAAAATAATTCTAAAACCTATCATAATGATGATTCTATTGTGAATCTATCAAGGTTATGTCTACGACCGTTACTTGTCGATTATCACCTTCTTCCCATCAATTCAGGATTAAATGTACGGACGGTTAGTACAACTGAGAGTGATAAAAAGTCCTAGTGAATCACTTTAATTTTCCTTGAATATTTCTGAAAATTTTATGAAACACAAAATTTACAGGTACAATTTCATGTGATGCATATTAATTTTTTTTAATACCACGATAATTATTATAGAAAATACGCATAAAAAGTATAAAAAATGTCGGTTTTTCAATTCAGTTGAAATCAATCGTTTTATGACGATAAATTAAATTTTTATATCGCAACGCGTCCCTTTTTCCGGCCAGAACATAATTTACGACACCTCGCGTATCTTGCTTTTTTGACGCCTTTATATTGAGTAAAGAGAAGAAACTCAATGCAAGAATAGCAGGGAGGGCACGTGGCCAAAAGTAGACACACGTCCTGATTAAACTATCTAGATTTGTAAAGGAAATTAGACGGGAAACTGGAAAGGACGCCCGTACGTCCCAAGATAGTTTCTGTCTAGATTGCCCGCGCAGATGTAGTAAATGCATTAGACTTCACCGTTAGATGTAGTCGAAATTCGGATGAATTTATATGGAGAGCATTTTGGCTACCAACATTCTTGGACCAATTCATATATATTATATTGTATGAAAATCTTAAGACTACAGGAGTATCTCGAACAACACGCCAAGTATACTGAAGACAAAAAGATTTACAATCGATATAGATTAGTTTAGAACTAATGCATAAGTTTTCATTGAATTTAAAAATACCACATTACTGTTACTTTTTAATAAACTTTATTAATGGAACTATATATTTTGTCTTCTTTTTAGTAAATTTGAAAGTTAAATATAAAGTATAATTTTAAACGGACCTTTTCAGTCTTTGAAAAACTAAAAAAAAAAAGAAAAATAATAATAAAGTTCTCTAAAGCCCCGAATAGATCTAATTGATATTTTTTCAAGCGCTATTCTTCACCTTAATGAAGGTGCAGGTTGCCCTTAAACGGGGTGACAAATGAACTTCATTTTCACGTTAAAGAATCCAGAGAGCGGGCGGGGGCCACCTTCGTCGCGAAATTCGAGTCACGCGCTGAATAAACTAGAAGATATTTATCTTTGTTTAAATATAACTCACCCCCTAACGACCATCAAAACTCATTAACTATTTTGCTCACATCAAGCAACGTAATCCTGCAAGAAAATACATACATACGCCGGTTAATAATCATCGCGCGTAATTTTTAAATAATTTAGCGAACGAGAGTTATATACACTTTGCCCACCGAGACGGAAACTCGACTCTGTTCTCTAAAAAGTTGCCCATTAAAAATCCAAATGAAAAAACCACATTAAAGAACTCTCGTGGCGGTGCACGGAGCCCGGCTATTTTTAAACACTTTGCAGTTTCCCTTTAAAAAGTCATTACTTTTCTGCGAAGCATAAAGTAAATTACGGTACTCTCTCCCTCCGCTCCCCCACCCGCATCTCACTCTCTCGCGCGCGCGGTACTCACATTATCCCATTTCCCTCCTTACTTTTTTTCGCGCCCTACTCCCCTACATACATGCTGCAAAATTCTCGCTCCATACCTGCGTTACACATATAATATGCGCTTGACCTTTGCGCGCACAGGCTGCCGCGACCGAGCTCAAAACACATGTGTATTTAAACGACGCACGTTCTGCTGAATCTCACGTGTGGGAAAATTCAGATATAACGCTCACGGTGGGACCAGCGGCGAGGAGCCTTTATCTCTGCACCTATTCTCCCTCTGGTACTTTGCCTCCGCAGCCATAGCAGCAGCGCAGCAGTCGCGCCCCGTTTCCTCTCGGTCCCGCTCTCCCTCGGTTTCCGGCTTAGTCCTCGAAAAGCCCTCCCGCGAAATATCGAACGCGCTTATCTCCTCCTTCACAAATATTCCTGTCAGAGAGATCTCGCGTCGGAGCTGGTGCGCGCCCGCGCAATCGCGCCTATCCATAAATAACGAATGTACAGAAGGAAGGGACACAGACAAGAGAGAGAGCGAGAGAGAGGGAGAAACAGAGAAGAGAGATAGGAAAAAAAGTGCAAGAGTGGAAAAATGTATAGAAGCTGCGATGGACGCGCGCAGCGGGCATACGTCACCTTCTTCTTTTGCTCGCTTTCTTTCATTTAACCAGCGCTCGGGCGCGGGTGCTATCGCACGCGTGTTTTTCCTTCTCTCTCTCCCCCTCTGCCCCGGACTTTATTTCTACAGCAGCTCTTTTCTTGACACGCCTTTATTCTCGCCGCGGATTGTGCGCAATTCTTATCGTAAAACGCTGCGGCCTTTCTCCACCTGCACGTCCCATGTCACGGAGAATCTGAGGTGCGCATGCAGGATTATGCATTTCGCTGTTGCGATTAAGAGAGTTCCTCACAGCAAAAAGGTGACGTTGGAAAATAATTTTTCTTATAGATTGGTCAAATCTGAATGAAGGAGCAACAACAAAATACATGTAATGAGGGGTAGTTTATGCGTTATATAGAAACAAAATGTTTTCCTGCGAAAATTGTATTTGCAATCTTTTCTGCTTTTCATCCGATTTTAATGTATAAGAGCTTATTCTATTCCTCGAAATTTGGGAAATATTTTGCGCGCGCAGTATGAAGGATTGTAATTTATGCAAATAAGTCTGTAAGTTTATAAACTATTGTAAATAGTTTTGTATCCAACGGATAGTTCCGAAATTTTTCCTGAGTATAGTTCCATATGAAATGGATTAAGGAATTGGATGTGCATTTATTCGTTGAAATCGGGCGAAAAACTTTTTCAAACTGATAATATCTACATCTGCAAATACAAACACCTAACTACCCCTCATTCACATATAATATATCGTTACTCATATCCGATTAGATTTGACCAAACCATAAAAAAAAAATTTATTTTCCTGCGACACCTTTTCGGGAGGAGGAAGTACACGCTCGAGAAACGATACCCCGGCTGCGTATTTACGAGAGACATCGGGTCTGACGCGCTCTCTCGGTTGGCTTTGAGCAGCGTCCTGTACGCGAGCGCGTTATTTCCTTTCGCGCTGATCGCAACTGATTGTCGCGCGCGCGCTCGCTGCGGTCGGCAGGCGACGCGAGCTTTTGTGCATGCCCAGGCCGCGGAGGTGTGTTTTACCCCGCGCGGTCGCGTAATGCGCGCAGGGAAAAATAGCGCGGTGTGCGCGCCCGCGCGCATGATGCGCGGCTGCGGAGAGGTAGGAAGTGCGGAGGGAGGATTAAAACAATAGAATTCGGTGAGATAGGGGCGCGACCCTTGTTACCAGAGCTCGTGTACATACATTGTGTAGAGCCTGGCTTTTCCTCTTTGGTAATGGATTTATGAAAATGTTTGTAATTGAAATGGGAAAGTTGACAAATAGGACCGTCCCTCGTAGGGAAAAGCTTTTTTTGTAACGTTAATTGGGCATTTCATGTATATAATTATATCATTTTACCAAATTATTCAACGTTAAAATTTTGACCGACATATAGAAATATATATCGTAGAAAGTAAAAGTCTAAACGGTTAACTGGCTACGATTAAATGAATTTGCTTATACACTGACGAGACCATTAAATGTATATCACGATGGCAATTCCATTAAATTAAATTTAATGAAATACTTACTCAAATCAATACTATTTTATGAAACATTAATTTCATTTCATACTTTGGCTGTTTAAATGTTATATAATATGTTTCGGAAAAGATGTACACTTCTTCCTATTCTAAGCAACATTTTTTGTACTCTATAAGAAAAAAACTTTTTGAATTATTTCTATCTTTTTGTTATATGGTTTTCAAGTTTGAAACCGATCGGAAAAGAAAAAGTTGTTTGTCCGATTCAAAAAGTTGAGAGATAAAAAGCCTACGCGAATTTGCAAATAACATTCACTCCGAATTATTCATATGACAATTTAACGGGTAAAGTTGTGTTAGAAAAGATACTTACTAAAATGTCAGTTTACTTTATAGAACTACTTAAACTTCTCTGTAAGCATAAACTCGAATTCTTAAGAAATTTGCTACAGTTTTTCAAAATATCCATCATTCATTATAAATTTTGCTACAATGATGAAAGTTTGACAACACATTTATTTTCCTCGTGTAGAAAATAGAGGAATTTAATCACATTCAATTAAAAATTAAATGGAGTGAAAATACGTTTTCTAAATCAAAATTATACTAGTACCATTATAGTATCTGCATACAAATTTGTAATAAACAACAAATGAATATGATGTCAATATAAAAATAATATTGACTAATATGGTGTTTGGTCTCTCTATTTTGCTCATAAACTATTTCCATTTTCACATCTACGAAAGTTTAAAATAAATACCCAGCATTAAAACCAAATTAACTTCTGATACGTAATCAGCCGCGGTGTAGATCACAGGGGGAAAAGGGCGAAAAAAATTTTTTACAAAGCGTTTTAGAGCGTGGCGATCGTAATGAACACATATATCAGTGACAGGAAAAGAGGAAGCAGAGCATATTGAACGCTCTCAAGGGTCATCCTCTGTTCGATCGCCAAAGAGAAGAATTAAACTCTGCGCTATTTAGCGCTCGGACTTTCTCCGTTAGCGAATTAACGATAAAAATACTGGGCTCATTAAAGTCTATTATTAAAAATTCTCAAACAAAAAGCAAAAAGTCACATCGGATGAAATTATCGCTCGTACCAATTACGTATATTTTTTATAAAACTATATATAAGAAGTCATACTATAAAGAAAATTTGGATTAAATATCCACTCGCGTTGTTATTCAACTTGTGAACATTGAGAAATCTGAAAGTGTTAAATTTGAAAGTGTTAAATTCTAAATTAGCTTTACCCCGCTCTGCCGTGCCTTGAAAGAATATTGTTGGTCTGATAGTTTTCCTATATAATAAAATAGACGCAAGAGAATGTGAATGGCGAGGGGTAATTTTACAAGTATGCTCGATGGGGATGTATAACAGAATTTAAAAAATGTAAAGCCTTGCACACTATCTTTGTATCAAAAGGTAAGGTTCTATTTATTATTTAAATTTTTATTTCTAACCTGATATATATATGTGCCATTATATTTTTAGTGCGGTCCTTCTCCAGCGAAAAATTAACTCTAATGAACGTGCCTTCCAATTTGGCTGAATTCCTTAAAAGACCTAGCACCTCTTAGCAAATAATGGCAGCCATGCTACACGGCGAATCTCAAGCACACACAAATGTAACACAAGAGCACATGGACTGCCGTAATTCCACACTCAAAAATGCATCACCCCAAACTAACTGCTCTTTTAACCCATTATTCAAGCACTCAACGAAACAGCCACTTTCTCACGTAAAAACCTCACTCTCACCGTCGCTAATCACTCCACTTCACCCCAAAATTTCATTTCTCTCCCCCTCTCTCTCACTCTCTCTCTCTCTCTCTCACTCTCTCCCCATCACAGTGGCGCGTCCGGCCGTCACTCCCGAATTCCCACGTGAAATATTCTATTTATTATGAGTCTCCCCGTGGCCATTGTGTGCGCGCGCGCGCCTTGCGTAATTAACGCCTCTGCACACGGAGTGAGCGTCCGTGTGTATGTATGTACATATATATATATTTATATGTATCTATACATACACACGGTTCCTTGCTGAACACGTGTGCATCGTATACACGTCAGCGGGACCGGGACGCGCAATGCATGCATTACCCCGAAACGTACTGCGCGACATAAATACAGGAGTAGCGGGAGTGGGAAGAGCGCGACTCTCTCTCTCTCCCTCTCTCGCTCTCCCTCTCGCACGGACCAAATGATAATGTGGCCGGGGCTCGATGCGCGATTCGAACATTATCACCCGGCGGCGATTTACGGGTGCCGCCGGCGGTGGCACCTATTTGCGGCTTACGCGCCTCGTAAAGGTCGTCGAATCGCAAGCTCGTATATATACAAGTACGACTGCGAGATGGGTCGCAGTGGTTCGGCGTAACTCTCCCTCTCTCCCTCTCTCGCTCTCTCTCTCTCTCTCGCCTCTCTCTATAACTCTTGGTGTGATTGTACGAAAAAGCGACCGATTGGTGCCGAACAGAGAGGATGGGAACGGCGAAACGATCCTAGATTTAAGCTTCCGCCGCGGGCTATTGCTGGCCAATCACGACGAT
This sequence comes from Torymus sinensis, assembly GCA_030522985.1. Taxonomy (NCBI): domain Eukaryota; kingdom Metazoa; phylum Arthropoda; class Insecta; order Hymenoptera; family Torymidae; genus Torymus; species Torymus sinensis. The sequence goes on from JAPYZP010002565.1 coordinate 10,914, forward strand.
GGCTCTTACTTTGCGTGTGCGAAGCACTTTGCGGCCGCACTTGCTATTTGATGGGACTTTATGCACGACTGTACAGGAGAAATAGTATGAAAGATTTAATTTGTAACGATGTTTGAATACACAAGAATAAATAATAACAAATTTAAGTAATTCAACTATATGGAAAATTACGATGTTAAACAAAAAATTTTAATGCTCGTCCGAGAATTTATCATATAATATATTGTTAAATTTTAATGGCAAGCTCTGTAGAGTCGCAGAGTGAATGGAAGGGCATGACCTATAAGTCAGCATAAATTACGCAGTTAAATCAACAGAACTTTCCTTTGTGCGGAACTTTATCGAATTTTACGCTCCGCGATCATAGCACTTCGTAGCTATAAGCTAACGGCTATTTCCCGAGTTTTTATTTGCGACTAACTAATTGTTCAAATTACGGGAATTCGGTAGTCTAAAAAAATCATGGGCTCAGAAAGTCGCCGGAAATTTCTTAATAAAATGGCTATGTTCAACGCGACGCGTTCAACGGCATTTTCCCGTACATTTATGGCGAAACGCATTTACCGCATGAGCCGCGCGGACGTGTCAGCAAATGCCGTATCCGTATCCCATTTTTACGTGTACCGGACGCCGGCGTAGCGCCACTTTGTAGCTCTGTATCTTCCTCCCCTCCCCGTTATCCACCCTTTCCGCGTCTAATTCGCTCGATTTCTTTCGTCCCCAGCGCCGCGCGGTGCGACCTTCTTTTTTCACCGTTTCTCTGTATCTCTCCCCCTCCCGTTCTCGCCGTCGTCCTGGACGTCGACGGCGGTGGCGGTGGCGGGCTGTTTTTCTCCGCTTTATTTCCGTCCTTTCTCCTATCTCGACTCTGCGGCCGACTCTTTTTTCGCGATTCGAAGCGCTCGTAAAGACCGATACTGCCCTGCGCGCGCGCGTAAAGAGTTTATGCGAATGCCACGTCGATGAGCTCGTAAGTTCGTCACGAGTAATTAAAGGCGATTCTCCTCGGCAGGAGGGCACATCGCTCACGTCTTAGGTAAATGCACCGGAAAAATTTGATAAGGGGACGAGCGACTATACTGCCCTGGAGGTCAAAATGATCTCGACGAGCGGATTCGAGCAAGCGTAAATTTATCTGTGTTTAGTAGACTCTTGCGCGGGTTATACGACTTCGGCTTGCGATTATTGTGAAAAGAGGATAGTACGCGTGAGCTCGCGCGTGGGGTTTTATCGAGTCATCAATTTTTATGGTGATGACAGATATTAATGACTTATTTTTATATTCGTAAAATAATAGCCCCAACAATGGCGTATTTCAAATGTTATCAATTTGACAATTAAAATCATTGTCTGATTGAGAACTATAAAGCTCTTTTACTGATATACTTGAGTCTACTATATTTTTATACAAACTATAAATCTATGATACAGAATATACAATTGTTTCAATTGTCTTGAAGGGGCAATCTATATAAATTGTAGATATAATTTTTAGGACGCAGCTTCAGGTAACCAGGAAAGGTTGGGATATTTTTCCGTAATCAGATAATTATAGTATTCCGTTATTGTTTTAATGAAATGCCTCTGGATGTTACGTGGATAGTGTTTTTCTCTTAATATTTTGAATTATTTTTTATCAATATAAGCGTACTTAAATTATCTATAATATGTTTATAAGTATTAATATTTGAAAAAATAAATATACCGACAATGACTTTCTTGTCAACAAACCCAATGAGGTAAAACTCTATTTTAAGACATTTTACTGATGTAATTATTTAAAATCAGGTTTACATAATAAATAAAAATTTGTTTGCCCGATCGCAACGGTAGTATTTTCGTCCTCGCCAGGCAAAAAAAAAATAGTATACGCACCACGAGAGAAAATAAAGAATGCCACAGATCGCATGTTTGTCACCCTCGGCTTCGGCTCGGGTGACAATTTACATGCAATCTGGGACATTATTTACTTTTGCTCCCTACGTTCGTAATATACTATTTATTTTGATTTTAAATCAATACTTTGTATGACCCTACTCTTCTAATCACATATAGTCACCACCTTGCTTAGTTATAAAGAATTGTATTTTATTGTCAAGGGCATATTTTTCCGAATAATGTTAATAAATAAACAGCTTTATTAGACCTTTGTCAACCGTCTTTTTTGTTAATCGATTCCTTTTTAGTGCCTAGAAGACATATTTATTTGTTACAAATGGTGCTATTATTAAAAAATTATAGCATTTGTTCTCATT
>JAPYZP010002566.1:0-13426 GCA_030522985.1 Torymus sinensis
TAATGGAAGTTAATGTTTCGACGGTTTGCTTGAATAATCTTTTACTCAGTATCCGGTATACTCTCTTCATTAACATTAGTGCTATGACTGCAATGTTTTTAAAGGTTTTGATTAATTATGCTATAAGTATAACCCATCTAAATATTATTAATTGTTTTCGCGAACTTAGCAATATAATTAAAGTATCTTATTGTATATTACTCACCGGTCAATACTTTAATTTGCTATAAAATATTGTTCTAAAACAACATCGTAAAGAAAATAAACATTCAATTGATTGGCCCATACGTAAGGTGAATTTCTTGTCCTCTTCCTTTTCTTTCATAGCTTACTGATTCAAGTCAGGTTGATTTTAATAGTGATAAAAATAACTGATAAAGAATGAAGACGAGGTTTTAGATTTATTTATTGTGTCGTGAATCTTGTTTACTAAAAATACTGCTTTTTCTTACAGTTTAATATTATACAGGTATACGTGGTAAATAAAAGCAATTATTTAAGGTTAAATTATTATCATATATTAATGAAATTTTATAATCCTACATAAATAAATTCATACCTTCTCGTTTGATTAATTTGCATATTTTCGTTCAAGCTCTAAAAACTTGTAAGTAAACAGTCGTTTATAATCATTTACATCGCGAATGAAAGATGTCATAAAATTGTCAAGGTTTCGACATGTGAAATTGGATTTCTTCAAACATCACTTTTTCCCAGTCCAATAAATACCTTTTTAGAATCGATTTCCTCATCGATTTTAGAATTTTTATGGGCTCCAAACTCGTGCGCAACCATGAAAGAAAGGTTAGATCGACGCCCTTACCAAACGTCATTGGCCAACCACGAATTTATTTATTCTCCAATAATGAAAATTCCTATTTCTCCGATATCCAGCTACTCGACAAGATAAGCGCTAATAAACACAGCAGATAAATACAAGGTACAATCTGGCGCGCATAATACTATTCCGCTTTCAATGCCGTAATCGATTATATTACCGAATTCGAAAGATGCCGTGTACCGTCGCACTGTTGCAATACGAAGCCGCGGCCGGCGATTAATCGGCTTTATATGAGCGGCATTATTACGCCTGCGATTTCTCGCTCGATCTCCCTGTTTACAACGCATCGCCGATCCCCGATGCGCTTTTAAAAAGGCGACCATTAGACGGCGCAGGGCGTCCTGAGGAGGGGAAATTTATGGCAATCGAGTGGAAAATGTGAAATCATCGTTTTGTAATAACGACACGCGGGTGAGCCTTTCGACGATGATAATCATGTTTTTTCTTCCTTTTTTCTTTATGAAACTGCGTTGGATCCGAGTGTGCGACCCGATCAAAATAAACATTCTTACTTAACATATAAGTAATACACGCCTGTTAATTAACCGTTTCTTTGTTTTAACGATCGATTTGTATTCTTCTTTTTTTTTTTCTTATAAAAATTGTGGCAGAACTCGTTTTATTTTCCTTGATTTTGCAAATCCGATAATGCGTATAACGTTGATATTTAATCTGACCATGTTACAAGGAAATCATAAATGTAAACATAGCAATGATATAAAAGTTGACTTACTTAATTTGATTCAACATAGCTACCTTGGAAATTTAATTCAAAATAAATACATCGAATTTGCATGATTTTCATCGCTAGATTAATAAGAAAAATGTAGTTTATGCAATCTACTCAATAAAATATATAGTTATTAATAAAATTCTTTAAAAAAAATTCTAATTTACAGTTTCCTAATATCAAATAAAAAAAAAGAGAACAAAGCATTTTCTACAACAAATTCGTTACCTTTCCCGATTTCACCTTTCCATAAGACTGAATACCAAGTGCAAGATAAAAGAGTCATTCAAATGAATTCTGAGTAGACAAAGAATTCGGTCCATGCACACTCGAGAGCCACTGAACGTGTGCGTAATTGATAGTCGCAGATCTGACGCGTTTTGCTCTTATTTTGGCGAGATCAGGATATTCTTGCTCGCTCGCTTGCCTGCGCGCACACATGCTATGCAGATCGTCGAAACGAGTGTGTATATTATGAATGTGTATGTGTGTATACGCGTCCTTCGCCATCGCGTTGTCATTCTCTACGTTCCGCGTTTCCTCCGCGCTGCGTTTATGTATGTACGAACGTCCAATGATATCTGCGGTATACATGTTGTGGGAAATGTTTTTTAATGTCATTTAAATGCATTTGGAGAGCAGCAAGTGCTACTCGTGGTTAAACTCGTTCGACATGTGATTTTTTTTATTTTGGTAAACTTGATCGACATTTCTGAAGTGGTATAATTGCGTGTCAGTATTCAAATGTAGCTCGGATTTGTTGAAACTAGGTTCTACACACGTGACGCATATGATTGTTCAAATAACGGGGGAAATTGGATTTGAACTAGCGGACTTTTGTTCGTGCAATGGGCGCATGAGGTCCGTATTTTACACTTTAATCTCATATGAGTTTATAAACAAAAATCGTGGAATAGGCTACATTTTTAGAAATTTGACCAATCTGAGCATCAATACAAGCGTTACTTTCAATCGGAGATTTATCGCGTTGGTTCTTTTGTACATGAAATGGTTGAAAAGATAAGTTACAATTTTTGTACTTTATAAGATATTCTGTAAATAGGATAAACAATTTTTTATCAGTTTGTGTTTTCGATTGAGATTTAGCAAGTTTCTTATTGAAAATTTATTTATCATCGAAAACATATTTATTTAACATTAAATGGATAAACAACCCTTCATACAAAGTTATGTGTACATTTATGTGTATATTCTGGTGGCTCTCGTATACTATAGAATATTACAGATAAACAAATTAATATTGGCATTGGAAATTTTCATATTAAAAGTATTGCAATAGAAAATTATTCAAATTTTAAATTTAAAAGTGTAAAATAATCGTTTAAAAAAATTTCTTTGTTTTCTCTTTCGCATTCTCTCACGGGCAGAAGAATTTTGAATAACTTGATAGTTATTATCGGCAGCCTCGCGGTCTTTGTTTTTAGTCTGCACGCGGGTGAAGGGAGGAGACTAAAGTTATTTTAATTTCGATTCACGAATAAAAAGTTTGTTAATTACACGCCGTGATTAAACGGTTGATTATGAGTTTGCATACGATTTAATTGCAATTTATATTGTGACTCGTTACTTCGCATTCCACAGACAATTTTAATCAGATTTAACTAATTTAAAACATAAACTATAAACTATCGATTTGCCTGTAAACATACTACATTTAATTGAACATTTACATTTATTACTTTTATCTTTCATCGTGTAAATTAAGGCCTGTAACATTAATAGAGAAATGTGAACACACTGCAGAGTTAAAATAAATTTAGCTACAATATGTAAATGAAAAATAATCTAACACACGCCCATCCAACGAAAGTGCCCACAAGTCACTCACTTGATACAACGGAAAAAGCACAACTCAACGCTCTCCCGTACATATGAAAGTATAAGAGTAGCCGACACCGCCATCGTCGTCCCATAGCCGCGCGATATCGCGGGTAGGAATATTCGCACTTTATAAACTCGCTCACCTTGGTGCGAACTTGAACTGCTACGCACACATAATGAACCCGCAATTGCCGCGTGTATACGCCCCATAGGAGTAAGTACAAGAAAGAAAGAGGCCGGACAGGTGCGTGAGTGCATCGCTGAAGTCCCGAGTACCGGATCGTGAGGCTTGGTAAACCGGTACCTATTATACTCGGGTAGATGTAGTACTAAATTGATGTTGTGCTTTTTGCGCGTGCATCTGTGAGAGAACTGGACACTTCGATATAGATACGAAGAAAATTCATTATGAATTTCTATTGTTTATGAGCTTTTACATTTCTATTAAACATTTATCAAAAATTAAACTGATTTATTGGTATCTTCATAAATTTTTTTTAAACGCCGCCCGTATGCGTCAGTGAAAAATGCATCTTTCTAAATTGCAAAATGATACATGTTAAGTTCATTAACTGCATAAAAATAGACTAGTTGCTCTTAACGATTTTACATTTTTATACACAACGTTACACAAGCACTCCCGATTAAATAATTTTAACGATCTGTTAAATGTAGAACCATTAATAATGTTGCACATAAGAATCAAGTTCATTTTTCAAATTTACGTCATGATTTTTTTTTTATTTCCGCATGCGAAAAGTAATGTTTCTTACTATTTTTTTTCTTCTACTTACTTTCTTTGCGGTTCCGCAAATTATAATTGAAGTGTGACAAATCATTTTTGTTTGTAATTAGATGTCGTCGTATTTTCACTTGCATTTCCAAAGAACTGGAGTTCATTCCCATAATTGTAATGCAAAATTATCATGCAAAAATATTACCAGAAAAACCTGACAATGATACTAAGGAAGAACTCATCTAATTGACAGACATAAGTACGAATGACAATGAGATTTTAGACGACTCGAAAAAGTAATCAAAAGTGACAGATGAGATTTCAGCTAATTTCTGACGAATTAGTTTCTTAAGACTGAAACGGAAAATGCTGAGTAAATATTAAATAATCAGCAGCAATTCGTGTCTCGATTACATTATTACCGATGTCTATAATGATATTCTCTCAGGATTTTACGTTGGTGTCGATAAATTGCATATGTGTCGATGAATCCATTAGTGTAAAGAAAAATGTGGTCTTTCTTGTGTGACGTAAGATAATGAAATTATCCAAACTTCGATTCTACTAATAGATTTAATTTCGATCACTGTGAAAACAAATATTTTATTGTTGTGACGTTGTAAAAAAAAACTACTTTTCAAACTTTAAAAATGTCAAATATTTGAATAAAAACAAATGTTTCCGTTTTTATTTCCAACGGTAAAAAAACTGTTCACTTTTTCTTTTATGTAGATACAGACGGCTCATTTTAACGTATTCTAGTTTGAAATTTACGAACGTGTTTCACATCTAAAAAGGTCGTTGTTTGTTTTGATAGAAACCGACTAGACACGACAAATTTAAAAATTTCATATAAGGTAATCACAATAGTAACGGAATTTATCCTACAACCTTGACGTGCAATGAGACAGAAGGTCGTTGATAGATTTTAAAAGCATATTATGTATCTAGAGTATTGAAAGAAAAATTTTTAAAATGCATTAAATGCATCATGGAATAAATGAAGCTATATGTGACATTCTAAGCTAGCTCTATAACGACGTAAACATTAAATTTATAGCAATATAGGTTAATCTTTAATCTGTTGTACGATAAAAATACCTTACGGATCGGATTTTAAGGTATCTATTTTCTATTGCAGATTAACAGCTAACTTTAACTGCCAAGATGTTGGGCATTGCGGAATACTACAAGGATCTCATGAACAACAGAGGCCGTAAGAAAATACTTTTAACTTACAGTTTCCTTACTTTTCCTATCAATTGCTATATGTTTTCTTACTTCTCGTGCAATAAATCAAATGACAACAAAAGAAAAACAAAATGATCGATGATCTCGAGCAAACGAATTGATTGCTTATACTAAAAATTTGCAGATCCGCGAACATCGGAATGGTTTCTGATGTCGAGTCCAGTACCCGTGCTGACCATCGTCGCGTGCTACGTATACTTCTCGACGTCGCTGGGTCCGAGACTGATGCGAGACAGGAAGCCTTTCACTCTCAGGAACACACTCATCATTTACAATTTCGTGCAGGTCCTGCTCAGTATATACCTAGTCAAGGAGGGTCTGTTGGCAGGATGGCTCACGGATTATAACTGGAAGTGCCAACCGGTCGATTATTCCGGCAGTCCCCAATCAATGAGGGTAAGATGTGCAGTAGTTCTTTGCGACATTCTTTTTTTCATTATTCTCATAGGGAATTTACAATATTGGTAACTTGTTTTCTAATTCTATAACTTGATCAATATTATGCCTAGAATAAAGTTTAACACGTACGAAATGTTGTAGTAAAAATTGCCATGTCTGATTGTAAAAGTGATATAAATCTACAACAAAATTGCCATAATTTATGTTAAAAATTGCCATAAAGTTATAATAATTTTTACAATAGCGAAATATAAATTATGGCTTTTTTTTATTATTCGGGTCTGTCCCACGTTTACAATCAGACATGGCAATTTTTCCTGTATTATTTTTCTCCGTGTAATGGCAAAATTTATTGTACCTAGCAAAATCAATAACTTTAAGTACTATTTATTATATCAATATAATTATATCGACACATTAATATTACTATAGGCCCAAGTAATTTATGTATACTGCAACAGATTATTTTCCGATGATTGTTTCTTTTTGTGATTCGATTAATACAAGTTATACGTGAACCGCATGCACCACGAAATGATGGCAAATCATTTACAAATCCTTATTTACAAATCATTCACCATCTTTTGCTGTAAAATACAAATTAAATTAAACTTCTTCGTTATTTAGATGGCGCGAGGCGTGTACGCGTACTTCGTCTGCAAGCTGATCGAGCTACTCGACACTGTCTTCTTCGTCATGCGCAAGAAGCAGCGTCAGATCAGCTTCCTCCACGTCTATCACCATGGGATGATGCCCGTCTGTGCCTGGATCGGCGTACGCTTTGTCCCCGGCGGTCACGGGACCCTCCTTGGCGTCATCAACAGCTTCATTCACATTCTGATGTACACCTACTATATGCTTTCGGCTTTCGGTCCCGAGGTGCAGAAATACCTCTGGTGGAAGAAGTACCTCACATCTCTGCAGCTTGTACAGTTCTCTATCATCTTGGTCCACAATCTGCTGGTAAGTTTGAGATTGAAATGGAAAAACTGTTGCTAAGGGTTTTTTTTAATTTTGATTGTAGAAAATGCGATGCCAATGAAATTTAACCCTTTCAGTCACAGAATTTAATTTGTGACTGAAAGGGTTAAGAAGATTAAAAATTGTATACTCTGAAGAGTGTTTGCGAAATATTGGTTAGATGCCATAAATTGCTAAAATGAATGATAAAAATAATTATTCGTTTATAAGAAATATAAGATTTCTGAAAAGGGTGATAAAAAGGATGTTAAATACTTTTAAGTGAAAGGAAAAGTAATTATACCTTGCTTCTTATTATCTTTTTTAAAATAGGTATTTAACTGGTGGGTGGATTCCTCGTTTCCCTTTGTAAGTTACGTACTAAGAAGTAGAGTAAAATAATTTCGAAGTAATCCAAATTTAATTTTATATACTAAAAAAAATTCAATTGCATACATATATATGAAATTGCTAAACTTATTGAAATTGAATTATAACTTTGCAAATAACTGTGTCTTTATAATAGTTTTTCAACCTTCAACAAAATATTTTGTACACATTTTATTGTTTAAATAACTTCCACTCAATGAGTTGCATAAAATATTACCACAGTATTGAATGGCTTCTTGTCTAGTTACGGAACATCTCCATTACAAGTAAATCATGCGTATTGTCAATAATACGAAAAATCATAACGTACCTAATGATTCGCCTTTAAAATCACTTTTTGATTGCATTGTCTTCCACAGGTTTTCGTGACGGACTGCAACTTCTCGAAATTCCTGTCATTCCTGCTCTGTGTCAACGCGTCTCTCTTCATCTACCTCTTTGGCTCGTTCTACATCGAGAATTACAACAAGTCAAGTAAAAAGGTCGCAGCGGGCGCCAAAACGAACGGCGAGATCGGCAACGGGAAGATCAAATCGGATGAGCACGCGGACGGCGTCAACGGCGTCATCGCCAATGGACATTCGAAACAGAACGGGAAGACCGACTAGTACTGCGTGTACTTAAGAAACTATCTTGTGCCTCTAAGAATGATAACGATATTTTGTTTTTCTAACTTCGCGAGTTGAAAATTGACGTATATTCGGATGAACGTTGCATGAGCAGTGTGTTAGACATAGTATGTGACAATGAAGCTTTTCGCTGTGGATGAAAATGGCAACGCGAACTTTTGTGCGTCATCAATTTCAATATTTATTGGATTATCAATTATTGTTGTTATTTATTTTAATCGGGTGGAAAATTATGTAAATATCGCGAGAGCGCTAAAATGCTCGTTATTTTTTATTACTCATGCCATATTGGCAGATGATTCTTTACGAAACGTTGAAATTTTCATCCACCACCGATACTTCATACGCGGAATCAGTTTCGCTCGCGTTCCGAGTAGCGCGCTTCTCGCGGTTGGTAACTGGCCGACCAAGAGACCGCGAGCCGATCGGTTACCGGTTCCGATGACTCTCTACTTGCATCTTTGTTATCGACCGATGGTCAGCAGGATAGTTTCGCGTTGCATTCGTGTGATTTTGCGTTTACGTTTTAACGTATTTTGTTCATAGATGCGTTTCAACTTAAATGTATTTCAAACTCTATTTGAGTTTAAAAATTTATTGTCATTGAAAATAATATATTTTTCGTAAAATCAAAATAAAAAGTGATACGTCGACGAAACGTAGCTTATACTCAACTCTCAATTAGATTGAAAGTTGAAAAATTTTAATTAATTTTAATAATTGTCACGAAATTCGAGAATAAAGTTGTCGGCTCGGTCGGTAAGGTTTTTTAAGACTCAAACTTATCGATCGAGTCAAGCACTGAATATGAATTAAAGCCGAAAACGAGTCTAAGCCTAATCATATTAAACTATTTGAAACTATTTGTGCCCTCGCGACCTTATCGAGCTTTTTTACATTGATTTGTTGAATGTTTTTGTAATATAGTGATTTCGTGCGATGTTTGTTGTGAGATCGCACAATTACTTAATGAAGTGCAAATATTTGGGAAAGAACTATTTTTCTGGTGCCATGCACCATTTGTACAGCTTTTAAATTGATCAATCGAGTAGTTTCGACTCTACAGGTAGACCATGAGTCTCAAAATTTTCATTGATGAACTTTGGGTACGGAGAGAAAGCAAATGTAGTTTTGATATAGTCATATGAATCGACTAGTTTTATAATAATGCATAGTGTAATATTTTAGAAATATATCGAGCTGAATTTGTCATATTGTAACAAATGAAAATTCAGCATTCTTTATATTAACAGTTTTTATAAAAACGTGTAACTTGAAGATATGAAAAAAGTTTTTTGATACATTCAAAATATTAAAAATCACACGACCTATCGTACACAAGCTTTTTTCATCTAATCAAGTATAAGTTAAATATACTTTGCGCTAGAAACCTTCATCTACATTCATCCCATACATGTGTTCGAAAAAAACGACGAGTTTTTGTTTATATTTTACCCTGACAAATAATTGTTACATGTTATTTTATACGTTTAGGTAGTCATTTTTGTACTCAAGCAAACAAAAACAAATTGCCATTAAAAAAAAAAAAAAAAATACAAGAAGAACTCACAAAGGTGCCAGAAATCGCAGATTTCACATTACCCTCTTCGCTATCTCTACCCCCATCTCAGTACTCTGTATAACACACATGCGCACCCGCACCCACGAGAGCGCGCACGTGAATCTCTCGTGCGTTCGCCGTTTTCCCATCTTAGATTTTGTTACTTTGTAGTTTGTAAACTGGATACATTTTTGTAATAAAACCAAATACCAATCAAAAAAGTTGTTGCATCAATTTTGTTTTCTTTAAATATCTAACATTTGTCACTATGTCGCCCTCATCCCCGATGTAAGAGCCCGGAGTTGCAGTGAGATGGCGCACCAACCGCGCGTGTATTACATCGTGAGCCGAGCGCGCCGAGTCATTATCGTACGTCGCGCATACGCTTAGCGGCGCCGTGAGGTCAGGATCGTGGGACCTTCGGGGTATAGAGCCGATTTCCGCTCGCCGTCTCGGCGATGATTATGCACGCGCTCGCGTAAAGCGCATTATATAGAAGCTCGCGCGCGTGAGCGTGTAACAGGCCCCTCGGTACGCGGTAGCTTAAATGACCGAAATTTTTTTTTATTTTTGAGCGAAAATTTTTGTCAAGTTTCACGCATCTTAACCATTTCTTTGGCTTCTCGTTGCCATTGGAAGTAAGACTCGTAATAATATTGCAGATATAAGAGCAAATTACAGATTAATTAAGACCAAATCTTTTTTTATTACCTCTATAAATCTTTAAGAGAGTCTGTCGGATCATTTATTTGAAATTTTAAGCGTGTAATGGAGTACTATATGATATAAGAGTTAGTATCAACTATGGGCAAAACAGCGCTTGTGTACAAAAAATGCTATCAATAACGCATTAAATGCGCTCATTACTACTACCTACTCAAGCTGTTAAATGTTGTCAACGAAACATTTTGAGTTTGACTTTAGTTTTTTAATAACCAGTAAGTTGTTTAATAATTTTTGCTTATGATTTTTTAAAGAAACCTCCTTTATTTTTAAATAATAGGATTCTTTTCTGTATATTTATTTCTTTATTGCATCAAATGAAAAGTTTCATCTATAGTATATAATATTACCAAGGCTATAGCCGGATAAGGGGGTCAAAAATGCTCTGTCACGTATTTATTCCGGAGCTGGACTAACTTAAGGCGGTCTTACACCTACAGGCGTTTCTCGCTCAAAATAACCTAAATAATGATAAAAAATTATTATAATACAATAATCAAAATATCTTGTAAATATAACTTATTTTGAATAAAATGTGCCAAGGCACAGGTTTTTAAACTCATTTTATCCTCAGTTATAGCATTTTCAAGAAAATAAGTTTGTTGTAACTTTTCTCTGAAACCGCGTGATGGATTTTCATATGGGACAAAGTGAAAATTGTTCCTAATTTATGTAGTTATGGGCCTCAGAGTTGTAATTTTAAGGTTTTTATGTATAAGTATTTTGCTTCATCCTAGAGGAAGCTTTGTAAAAGTAAAATTTTGTGGCACACTTATATATGTAAGCATTTTCAATTGCTAATATGTATGCTTATTTTTATAGAAAAAAATTATTAACATGATATTATCTTTGTTCAAAAAGTTACAGTAACTAAAAGAAAAAGAAGATATTATCATCATCACATTGGATTAAACAGTACAGTAACTTTCAAAATATATTTTTTAATAAATTATTGTCTTGAATTATTCAATTTTTAATTATGAATGTGTGAAACCATACACCATTATCGAAATAAAAAGTTCTAGAGATGTGCCCATATATGAAATGATCTGTGTTTTTCATATTTTGAGTTTCATCCTCTTTTTAAAAAAATGATGATGGAAAATTGAAACGGAAATAAAATGTTTATAATTGACTTATTCGTATATTCTCGAATGCCAGCGATGAGTGCATGTGCTACGTCTTAAAAGGACTACCTATGATAAAATGTCTAACCTAAAAATGTGCGTATTGAAATTATAGAAGTAAGTAATTGCAAAGGTTTCGTAATTCAAATGTAAGAATTAATATAAGTATTAATAAAGAAGAAAGAAGAAGTAAGAAGTTGAAACTTATCATTTAGCAAATTTAAAATTAGAATTATGTAGCAAATAAAAATGAGCACGCGAAGCGCGCATGATCTTACTAGTACCTAATTAAAATATTATTAGATGTATTAAGGGAGTACCCTCGGTACGTAGCTAGTCAGTTGGCAATGTAGTACCATATTATATGCCTATGTGATCCTAACCTAATGTAATAGTTCAAGAGAACGTGTATTATTCGAAAAAGAGGCTCTGAATGATCATTTTAAAAGCAGATGTGAATCTGGGATAAATCTCGGCATATCTCAGAATTTTCTCAGAATTTTTTCATTTTGCAATGTTTTTATATACTGCAAAAGGTGCATTTTCCCATAAAAGCACATGTTATTTTCAATCAATGATTTCTAGCTTCTGAAGTTATGAATCTTCACAAAATTTGACTAGAGCTTCAGTGCACTTTAATACAACTGTCACCCAAATAGCCAACAATTCTCATTTCAAACTCTATTACCCGCGAGGGTACTCCCTTAAGCACACAGGACGTTAAATAAACTTGCTTATTCTCTATTATCTATTGAACGTTGAACCCCTAACTGTGGTAACAAGTCACTTCGGTGTCCACTTAATCATTTTATTAATATTAAATCTATTTTATACGAAAAACTTTTTAATTTATTAAGTTATTTTTAAAGATAATGAAAATTAAACATATTGAAAAACATAAACTAAGCATTGAACATACTAGAATAAAATGCAAGATAAATGAATATATTAGGGGTGTCGGACTGTTCGAAATTCGAACTACTCGGTCTGAATTCTCGATTCGACGAACTCGAGAAAAATGAAAAAATGATTTTTGTACGTACAACGATTACGCGAGTTAAAGTGTCTTAATCGCTTCAAAATTCATTGTAGAGTTAGATTATGGATAGCTCTCAGTCGAATTCTTTGGGCAAAATGATTGATCCATATATTTCAGAGATATTTGAGATTAAAATTTTGTTAGCCTTTTCCTAAAGAGAATTATAATACCTATATTTTCTAAAAAAAATTCAACTATCGCGGTTCTTTTGTTATTAATAAAAACGTATAATAGCTATTTATAAACAGTTTCATAAAATACGATTGAAATGATAAATTTTTTCTCACACTTTCACGACTGGAAAAGGCCCTATTTCATGAAAGAGTTAAAAAAATAAGTTTAAGAATAATTTAGGCTGCAACATGTAAATAATAGAGTTTACATTTTTATAAATTGAAAAATAAAATATAATTATAATTATAAAAGGGAATTATTGAATATGCAAAGTAAATGAGTGTAAATTAATCTCAGGGTAGATAGGTATTTTTTAATTATTTATATAAGTATTAAAATAGTACTTTTGTATAATGAAATAATATAAGTGTCAGCTAATAAGCAATTTTATAGAATAATAAAAAAAATGTATACATGGGGCGTTTCAGGTCAACTGTTCCCGTCAAAATTTTAAAATTGCTCAAAATGTGTTTACCAGTTCCAAATTAGCTCCAAAGCACAGCCATACAATTTTAGAGTAAAATATGCAACCGTTCAAGAGTTAGAATTTTTTGAAAATTTTAAAATTCTGAATTTTTTCAAAATCCTTCAATATTCATGATTTTTTAACTCAAAAACTTGGAACTTTTTATATAGCCATTATATGGAAAAAAGTTTACAATTTTCAAGAAGAATTGTTAAAAATTATTGTTGCACCAATACAAATTTGGTTGAGTATCAATATATTGAAATACAATATTCAAACTCCGAAAAAGGTGTGTACCCAGGTTGATTTCACCCTGGAAGGGCTAAAAGAAGCCTTAAAATATTACTTTTCAAATTGCACCTGGCTGAAGATGGAACTCGACCACTGAAGAAAGTTATGTGCAATTAAAGCTGTAAAAACAGCGAAAAAGCCCTATTTTATGCGTTTTCACTGCTTTTTGAATCATTTTAAAAAAGCTGAGCATCATTTAAAAGAAATGAGGAAAGATATTTTTCGATAAAAAGAGCGAGTTTTTAATTTTTTAAAGTATGGTTGACT
>JAPYZP010002567.1:0-13165 GCA_030522985.1 Torymus sinensis
AATATCCTTAATTACTCAAGGGACGCGCGGAGGGCATCGCGGTGTTCCACGGTTAGAAAATAACCCATAACTAACCAATTGGATTGTTTCTCTACATTCGCGCGTGGTTCAACAACCTTTTTACTTTTTTTGCAAATCCTCGCTCCTTCGTTATTTCTCTCCTCCTTCTCTTCTTCTTCTTCTTCTTCTTGGCTAATAAAAACGACATAAAGCATCGCGACGCGGCGAAGGACTCGCCGAATATATCAGCGTGTGGCTTCTTAATTGTATCCGGATCGCGGCCGATTTTTCTCGCCTCTCTCGCGGCCTTTCCAGAAACTTCCCGAGTACACGCAGAAAGCTCGAAAGCGCGCGTGCGTCACGTTTTCTTCTTCTTCTTTTATTGCCTTCTGGCAAAGAACACGATCTTGATCGCGAGTGCGGCCGTACTTGAGCGCTCGGTTGATATTCGATGTCCCATCAGCCGCGAAATTCAATCGTTGAACAAATCAGTGAATCTGTTGCTGAAAACTGCTGTAATATAATTTGATTATATAAGTGTAAAACTGGTTTTTTTACTTCCGTCACACGTAGCATCGAGACTCGAAAGAGCGATTAGCTCGCATTAGATTTTCAAACGAAGTTTGTATATATTTTCGAGGCGCGTTACGTAAGACGCAATCCATCAATATAATACCAGCAACAACCACAGCACGGCCCGCGCACGATAAGAAAAAGAAAGAAAAAGGCCGAAACCATTGCGACTAATCGGCGGGATCCCGTCGTCAATGGGCGGCTGGTAACGAATTCGCACTTCCTCGGCGCGGAGTTGCGTAATAATCCGCCGGCGGCGACGCTGGCAACTCGACCTTAACCTTGGCCCCTCGTTGCCGTTGTCGCACCTGCGTCCGGCGTATATCGGCAATTGCTTGACCATAACTGGACACTCGCCGAGGTTGATAGTCGCGCGCGAGCCGTGCGGTTATTTTTTACTTTTTTGGAAAATTTTGACGGTACAGCACGTGCGCGCTATTCTTAGGGTGGTTGTGGCAAAATTAGCAGAAAAGTCTCTCGAGCTTGGCCCCGAAGTCATTTATTATATATATTATGAGAAATAGTTGAGTATGTGAGTCAGAGTGTATTTTTGTGCGGTGTGCGCGTTATTCCAAAGCCCCTAAGAAATATACGAGGAAAATTTTGTTGTTGTTTATACTTATATAACAAACAAAATTCAATAAAAGATTGCACAGATTAACCTGTGAACTATGCTCACAGGATTTAAGGGTTTTTCACATTAGTAATGAATATACACAAACCTACTGTTTTGTTCTTTTATGAGATGAATAACGGTTGTGAAATTAGTATGTAAGTTATATAGCTAGTAAGGTTTTTATGTACCAGACCTACGCTCAGGTAATTGATTTGCTCTGTAAATTATTGCTTTCGATAAATAAAAAAAATAAATAAATAAATAAAATATGCGATTTCTTGTATATAGCGATTAGGGAAACCTGTTTAATTATGTACAGTTATTATACAACATGTGCTAATATTATATTCGTCA
The DNA here is from genome assembly GCA_030522985.1 of Torymus sinensis. NCBI lineage: Eukaryota > Metazoa > Arthropoda > Insecta > Hymenoptera > Torymidae > Torymus > Torymus sinensis. The sequence goes on from JAPYZP010002567.1 coordinate 1,544, forward strand.
TTATGCGAATAATAAACCAATTTTCACACGAAATTTAACATTTATTAATTAGCACGTACGTTATATAGAAGCTACGATAAAAATAGAAATATTATTTATGCCCCGTTCGTAATTTTAAAATGCTATACGACCGCTACACTAAACACAGCCAAATTAATATCTTATCTCAAAAAATTAATTACGCTGCGGGCATGATAATCAATCGAAAATAACTTATTATGTATTAATAGATCGAGAAAAACCCGTTCGTGTAATCTAAACGTATTAATAAAAAAAACAATCGATCCAAATCGCTTTCATTTAATTTTATTACCAACGACGATAGGGCCTCATGGTGCAGCCATTCGGGTATAGCCGCAGTAGCCGTTTTGTACACGAAAAAAAAAATACTTGTGCAACAAATTGAAACAATGCATCATCCAAAAAACAAAACATTCACAAAACTATTCCCCTCCGCAGGTATAGCTCTTATTCTCTTCTCCGATAAGAAGCCGCACGCTCGCTCGCTACACACTCGAGAGAGAGAGAGAGAGAGAGAATTTATCAAGGAAACTTTCCGCGCGCGCTCGCGCCGATTAATTCTTTCATAATAAGCGCGGCGGCGAGAGCCATGGCAATTGATGAGTGAGCGCGCGCACGCGTGTACATCAAAGCCGCGGCGACAATTGTTACGGTAAACAAGGAGAGCAAAGCCACGCGCGGCTGACTCACTTCGCGCGCGCGGATCCGATTTTTGTTTCTTTCTTTATACTCTCCCGCTCATTGATTTTCGTCTTCATCCCCGAACGCACGCGCGGAAGATTTTTCTTCTTCCTCTTCTTTCTTTCCATGCTTATTATATCGGTGTGTGTAATAGAATTCGGGAGGAAGGGTAATTAGCGCGGCCATTTCGTAAGCGGTTTTTTCCCCGGCGCTGCACACGCTAACGACGCGAAGAAGAAGAAGAACAAAATCGTCCATACAGGACTGGGAAAGTGTAGTTATTTCTTTTTTCTTTTTTCGTTGTACTCGGCGTCGGGATAGTTATCGAGCAGCTGTAATTTTACGAGCGCGTTATGTCATTTCGGCGTTCGAGATGAAGAAGAAGAAGAAGAAGAAGACGAATTAACGCAGTACAGTAGCGAAGAATGATTGAATCGATCTGATGATGTCACACACGTCGCGGGACATAAAAATTGTTTTCTCAACTCCTTCCCAGAATCTGGTGAAGTTCCCGTCCCCCTCAATATTACCGTGTATATACAATCTGGGCTGGAATGCACTCCACACCAGTGTATACCGACTCGAACCAGAACTCGCCAGAGCGCGCCGGAGCCTTTATCTCGCGCACAAAAATCATATAGACGCCATCGCATAACACACTTCAACCTTCGCCAGCCGAAATAAGTTTTTACTCTATATACACTCACAGAAAGTTTCGCGCAACAATGAACAAAAGGAAGAAAAAAAAGAGCGACAATAATTAGCAACAATCGTCCGATCCGCGCGCGAGCGCTCGACTATCTCTGGCCGTCGATTGCCAGACACTCGATACTCTCCTCGAGCAATAATTCGATCGCTGCAGCACGTGCGTTTTGCATATCTATACACCTTACTGTCTGCGACGGTCGCTGCTGAGAAAAGAACAAAAAAAAAGATGTGCTTTTGCGCAACACGTGCGATCGCGGCGCTTTTGGAGACAGTCCAAATATTTGCTATCGGCGGGGATAGGATCGATCGACACACGGCGGCGGGTATAATAATAATGCCCGCGCGTTATATAGGAAAATTACCGGCCGCGGGAGTGAAAGTTGAGACGCGCAGGTGGATTTTCGACTGGCGAGATGTTTGTTTGGAATATATTTTGAAAATTGTCGTTTTTTTGGGCATACGAAATATACGCGTATGATACTTTTAGAAAGTCGTTTGGTCAATGTATTTTACTACAACTTGTAGTAAAAATTTCTGTTTAAATATATATAGAAAAAAATGACAAAATAACAACAATTGTATAGTAAATTTGATGAAAGTTTGAGCCTGTCCCATAGTTACTTTTTTCTTTACAATTAACATTTCTCTCAGTGTATAGGGTCGACGTTTGTTTAGTTAACCGTACGAAATTGAAAGACGTATCGAAGCACAATAAAACATCGAAAAATAGAAAAAGAAAAAGAATTTTAACCGGGAAAGCAGAAAGTGCAAATCATCGGGCCTTTGGCAGGTAGTACAACGCATCGGGAAAACCTCACGTAGTCCCCCCCGACCGTCACTTTACGCCGCTCTGATAACGTACGCGCAATTGTGCGATTGCGACAAACGTCACGTATATATATCTCACTCTTTTCTTCGCGCCGCGTGTGTACGCGCCTCGCTTGACGTCGTCTCGATAAATCAATTGCTCGTTTCTCTCTCTCTCTCTCTCCGCGAGTACACCTTTTATCAATCGCGTAAATCAATTACGCCTAATCCCCGGATTCTTTCTTCGTGATTTTTCTTTCTTTTTCTTTCACGTACACGAGATTCTTTTATTATACCGTATAGCTACTTACTTATTATCTCGTTTATATATATTCGTGTATAAATGTTGAGCTTCGCGGGATTTCGCGTGATTTATATGGGCACAGCGAGGCTGGGAAAAGAAAACACATAATAATAACCCAGAAAGGTGGTAGATCCGATCGAGAGCGAGGTGCTCTTGTTCGTGCATATACATTATATTTGTGTTTTTTTCGCGACAGCTATTTTTGGCGCAGCTCGCAACTGACGCAATTTTGATTTATTTAAAAAATATACTATATTCATAAATCGCGCGCATGATGAGAGAGCTCGTTATTATCTGCGCGCGTGTCGTATTTCAAGGGATAACGACGACGTTTTCGGGAAAAACTTCGCGCTTGTTTATCAGAGCGTTATTATTATATTGTAAATATAAGTAGAAATAAAGAGCACGCGCGTTGATACGCAAACAGACTTGACACTTTTACTATACTTTTCTCCATTTGTATATTCGGCGGAATGTACGTTTCGCTTCTTGGCAAATGTGCTAAAGATGTTATCGACGCGGTTTAATGTGTACATTAACTCGTATATGTGCTTTGCGCCTCGACGTTTTAGCGCCGCGGCTTACGATAGTTTTTCAGCCACTAGTGCACGCGGGAAAATAAAAGAGAAAGAGGCGCCACGAAAGGCACGACTTTAGCGCGACAAATAAGGAATAAAGATATAGGTTTATTGATTCATTCCGAGGGGTAATAAATTAGTCATGCGCTGTGTGTATATGTGTGCTTTGCATTCGAATAATAGTTGAAATAATAAGAGTGGTAATGATAACGAATAATAATATATAATTGTGAGAACAATTGATCGTCTAGAATTTCTGGCTTGTCATTAAATACTCGAGCCGGTCCGTCTTTGAATTTCGTAAAAATATATGATTCAATTTCTATTTGATCGAATGACTTGCTATTGTATTTCGCTGTATCAATTATGATTAATTCTTTCGAGGTAGTAGATTCACTTGGCCATGCCATGACATTATAAAAATGACATCACAGAATTAAAAGACCTTAAAATCGCTTTCGCATAAATCAATTTTACCTACTTGACGAAAAAATGGGGTAAGACGCGCACAAGGCGCTTTTCAAGGTGAGTTAATTCACGTCTACCGCTTGCAGGTGATATAAAATTTTTCATTTTATTTCTTTTTTTGTTCTTCTCGCGGCGAAACTATATCGCGACGCGACCTACTTTACGGGTGTTACATACAGATTTGTAAATGTTTAGACAGTAATATTATTTTGACAGGGAATCAGAATATTGTTTGAATACCCGAAATTAATGATCAACACCGCGCAAATGTTAACATAGATGCCTTAAGACAATGAGTGCGATGATGATCATAATTTTTACTACAAAGCAAACATTTTATTTGCTACATTTTTATTGTCCTCCGTAAAATATTAATAATTCGTTATCCCGCACCTGTTTTTTTTTCCTTATAGAAACATTTAACAAATTATGACACGCTAAGTTACATCACATATCGACGTCGCAAGCATCACGCAGTTAAAGTTTAAACTTTAAAAACGAATTTCACAAATGAAAAAAAAAAAAAAAAAAAAAAGTTTCATCTTGATTTCCTATTACGCCGCGTTTTCCCTGTACCGACGCCGTCGTAATTCACATATACAATAAAATACTTTTCAGAGAGTCCTCATCTCGTCGGGACTCTTTAATTTCGTCAACGTGTGTATACTATTACGCGCGAGGCCTTTATCACCTGTCGAGTTGAAAACTCGACATCACACACATGCAGAACGAGCGATTAAAATTTTATCTCGAGCGCAGGTGCCGTGATTTCCTCTCGCCGCGTATACTCTTGTTCCGTCGCGCTGTAATACGTCACCAATCGCGAACGCGCGTAAACAATGAGCGTGTTTAAGAGAGAATAAAAAAAAAGAAAGAAAATGCTCGGCAAACAGTCGGTGGCGGCGCGTTTTCGTAATCGCCTGCGAGAGCTGCTCTGCACCGCGTGATGACGGCTTAATCCTCGGGATTCGAGGTGGGATTTCAGCGGAGTGACTGATACACTGGCAATAAATGTGTCTCTCTCTCTCTCTCTCTCTCAAGTGGTTTTTACGTATAGTATAATGATATATAGGTGCGAAAAGGAAATAATTTTTTTTAATAATGTGTAATCTGTTTTTTGCTTATTAACGGGTCAAGTATAAACATTATTAATTTCTTTACTTATTATACGAATTAACCAACAGGATATAAACATTTCAACTAAACTTACGCAGTTAGAAGACAAAAAAGAGCGCAACGATATATCAATTAACCATTTATGAAAAAGTCGAGAAACATCGTCGCGAGGCTCGGCGGCAATCGTGACAAACCTCGAACCAACAGCCTAATCACACGTTAATAGAATTACGCAATCCTCAAATGATCCGCAGGCCCCGCGAATATTATACATGTGCAGCAATCGCATCATTACCACCAAATCCTCCGCGCGCAATTCCCCTTTCCTCAAACAATCCTCGAAAATGCAAACAGCCTCAAGGTTAATCTCACTCTCGCGCTAAGCAGCCACTTAACGAAATTGGCAGGCAACGCGTGCGCGAATCAATTATTGACACGAGCGCGCGCGAGCGAGCGTCTTGTTTGCTCGATCGAGAGAGGGGAATATATACATATGCTTCGCTTGTTTGGATTCTAAATTTGTTTTTTTTTTTTATATTGAGGGTGGGATTTTATATCGATGGCTGATAATGTTTTTTTTTTTTCGAGAATTCTAGTTTATTTTTCCAAAGTATTATTTGCACTTGACATACATTAATTAACAGAGAAAGCACACATAGTTTGTCGTTTAAATTTACGTATTTTATATTAGCCAAAATTACGCAAAGGGGCATAAATCTCTTCTCAACCGTATTATACACAATTTATAATTCGTCTTAGAGCCGGATAATACTTATTATACACTTTTCGAGCGTGTGTGTAGAAAATCGCGTGTAATAAAGAAAACTTTATATTGCAATAATAAGACGTCTCCGCTGAACAAGTAATGGAATAATGGCTTTATATATTACTAATGAAGTCGTTACCGAGCGTATATTATTATTATGCAAACAAAGAAACGAGGATTACAGGCGAAACAGGTGTTATATTAAAATTCTCGCGCATAGGCATGCTTTGACTATAGAAAAGTAGCAATAATAACCTCGAATATAATATATATATTTTTTTACATATAGATTAAAAAAATTATACTTTCTCCGGTACGACTAACTAACAAAAACACGCGCGCCGCGCAAATAACAATTGCCTGCGCGCGAACCAGAAGGAAAAACAGAATTCATAATGCCCATTGTAAATTTGCGGCGGCCGCTATAATAACGCGATCAAGATCAAAATACAATTGTATTTACAGTTGCAAAGCAGTAATAACTGGCTATCCCTTATAAAATACTATAAAAACAATTCGCGAGCGGGACGCTTAATTAATCGCTCGTCGACGCGCGCGTAATACAGTGAGCCTTGCGTCATCGTTTTTTCACTCAATATAAACTTCATCTCCCGCGCACCGGCCGTCGCTCTACAGCCGCTACTTATTAAACTGCGCGTTTAAACTTTAATCGCCGAATTATTATTCATTAATTGCAGATGTGCCATTGAAACCGAGGCGCGCGCATTATAATAAATCAAGGATATATAATATTAACGTTCATTCAAATTTCCTAACTTTCGCGTCGATATGTATACATGCGTGAACTCCTCCCTTATCGCCTTCGCCTTTGTCGCGTGACGAGCGCGCCGGAAGGTTGAAGTTCGCGTGTAATTCACGGCTACACACACTTTCGCGCACGCGCACTCGGCCTCGTAACCGATGATTCTTTCGGTTTCATTGTCATCGCGTGTGTGTCTCTGTGCACGCGCGCAAGCGCTTTGTTCACTCGTGCGCATCGAGTCACGGCGTGTTATTTTATTTTATTTTATTTCTTTTTTTTCTTTTCGTTATACTTACACTCGATATGTAGAATTTAATTTTGCCCGCGTGTCGTGTCAATTCTCGTTAAACATGCGCTGATGTATATCACTCGATCGGTTTTGGCATTGTTTGAACATGGTTTTGTCGGCCAAGTCTCGCTTTATTATAGCCCGAATCGGCCTATTTATAAACCAAAACACTGCGATTTTCAGATAGCGATGTGTGTAAGTCTTCATCCGGCATACGAGAGAATCGAACTCCAATTCCATTTTTTTTTTATCTAACTTATTAAACATGAAGAATTCCACTCTGACATTGAATTCTGAACTAGTGTAAGCTGCACTTCCATTAAGATTTAATGAATTAAGAAAAATCATAACCCGTGTAAAAAAGATAGTCTGGGCTAAGTCTGGGCGAAATCTAGATAAGAAAGTCTGGCTGGTCGAACGACTCCTTACTTTTACCCAGACTTTTTATTTTTGTATTAGAAATCTGGGTAAAAGTATTAAGACCACTTGCCAGACGTTATATTCGGCAGTGAAGCCTGGGAAAAATATCCAGTCTTGAGCCTAGGCTTACCGCAATTGACATTGTCTCCAGCAAAACCTTACCTTCAGCATAAAACGTCTTGGAAATGCTTCCAGACCTTATCCGATACTTTATGCCAGACTGGTTGGTCAAGGTCAAAAGATCTATGAAAAATTAGTATAACACTTATATTTTTAACATTCGTAATTTGGAAGACAAGTCTGACATAAGACAATGTCTTGCGGCAAGTCTAGGGTATTTTTCCCAGACTTCGTGGCCGAATAATGGCAAGAGATTTTGGAGAAAGTCTTAATATACTTTTACCCAGACTTCTAATACAAAAAATGAAAAGTCTGGGTAAAAGTATGGAATCGTCAGACTCAAGCCAGACTTCTTTTTTTTTTACACGGGCACTCATTCTTCATGGAAACGTATATTATAAACATATATTACAGTCTCTATAAATAGTTCGTGTCTCGCGATAATAACCATTTTGTTTTATGACACGTGCAACTCCCGGTCTTTCCCAACACCCATAGACGCGCCCAAAATAAACTCTCCGACATTTTCTTCATTAATCCCATAGCGAAGGTCGCGCACGTGTCGGAACGACACGCTAACCCCTTACGGCACACTCGTACATGTATATATACGACGCAATAGCGCTCGCGCGCGTCTCGATCTTTCCTCAACTGATTTACAAAGACGCGCGCGCGCGCAGGCGTCGTGTGATAACGGGGCGAGGGAGGGAAGGACCCGCTAATCGGAATCCACACACCTTCGCAGAGTAATTTATGTCCCTTTGTATACGCGGCTCTCGCGAGGTCGCGCTGATAATAAGTATAACGCGCTCTCGTTGTTCTCGAACACAGAGAGAATTTTCGGATCGCTGCGCTGCATCAGCACTGGATTTTCGCTCTCGTTTTGAGGAGGAAAAAACAATAAAGGCGCGTAATAAATTTGCGACTAAACGGGTCACGGGTGCGCGATGTGAGAGAGAGAGAAAAGAGGCTAATGCACGACGATGAGTGCACGGGATATATAACACGTGTTGATTGTTTGCTTGTGCGAAAACAAAAATCTCATATTCTCCAAGGAAAATTCGCACGTCGTTTCGAGAATTTGGAATTTGTTATTAAAATACGCCCTCTTTCTTTTTCTTATTAATTCGAACTTAATTGTATAAATATCGCTGCGCAGATGCTATACATAGTAATAACAAAGTTGCAGCTGCAGCATTAAGAGCATCGATAATACCGCCATAATAATCCTAGAATTACGAAACGCGACTAGCACTCGCGATAATTTAAAAATATATATCATTCGCGCATACAACTTCGCGCGCTTATCGACGAGAGCGTCCGGGCTTAACGAGTAAAATATAATACGTATTAACTAGCGCTCGAGTGCGCGAAGTGCCGGGCACTCGAGAGATATCGAAGTGATGGATTAGCGGTACATAAATTTGCTTTTAATTTTAGCCTCTTTGAAGAATGTTTTCACAACTCTCTCTCTCTCTCTTCTCCCCTGGCCGATTGCCAGCAGCCGTTCGACAAAGAGTATTACATGCGATTTTTTTTAAAGTGTTTTCTTTTTCTCCACTTCGGCTGGGTATTTATAAGTCATTCCCAGGCGTCGTCGTCGTCTCTTAGACTGAATAATAATGTGTTTCGAAAAGCGAAGGAAGCGGGAAGAGGATACACGTCTTTGGGCTTAATTGAAATTTGCACGAATGCGGCAGTAGAATATCAGCGGTAATTTAAATTTTTATTTATTTGTGTTTGTTTCGGGATACAAGTGTGTTGAAACTGCGGGAATAAGTCAAGGTCGAACCAGCGAGTCGGATTGATTATTGATTATGTAGACAGTTTATCGTCGTGTAGAATCGCACGTCAATTAATAAATCGTGCAATTAAGCAGATTAATTTATTTTAAAAATTTGTAATCATGGTGATGATAGTATAAAGCAATACGGTAATTCGAACTGAAGCTTTTCTATAGGCTTATTTACCTCCGCATTTTTATATATTTGCAGCGATAATTTTAGCACTCAAATGTATAAAAGTTTCATATTTTATACATCAATAGTATATCATTTGTAATATCATATTTTACGTACTGTTTGCATAATATACTATTTTACACATACAATGTAAAGAAAAAAAGTAGAGGATGTGTAAATATTTTGAAGTAATTTAGAAAATATCAACTTTTGAATTATTCTAGAACATTATAAAGAATGCAACTTTAGATCTAGCAGAATACAAAAACCACAATCATTCACATAATACATCATCGTCAAAATAAGCAATTAGAACCTTAATTAATTAAATTCAAAAGCATTTAGCTTTTATCGTCCAAAATCATCGGCACGCAGACGGGAAAAAATATACAATCGATTAAACTGCCCCGGTTGCAGAGCACGATATCGATCGAGAGATTTCGAAAAGAAAAAAAAGAAAGAAAGAAGAACGTTATAATTAGACGTGGTCATCGTTGAAAGGAGGATCCGGACTGATAATAACCCGAGGCTACTGACACCTCGGCGCGTGCAGGTTATTATTTGCCGCGGCGACTATTTTTGCTCCTTCGCCGGTTATCAGAAGTGCTTTATCTGCGCAAACAAATGCCGGATAAATGTATTTGTTTAATTGGAGGATCAAGATAGCCGCTGATGTGATGATCCTTCGGTCGACACAATTAATACTGTCACTTGATTTTTGATCGATGTTGATTTTAAGCGCTTTCTCCAAACTTTTTCTTTATAGTTTTAGACGAATACCATTCGAAGCCAAGATAAAATTAGATTCACTTGATTTGTCGACTTTTACCGCGAAACCGATTTACGATCTTTCCATCGAAACACCGATCGAACGACATCGGTTGAGATAATTTTCCATTTCGATCGTATAGATTAATCCGACATCGGAGCGACGCAATTAAGAGAATTGGAAATCTATTGTTAGAAACGCCGATCGTCGAAACTTGCGAGCCAATTCATGCAAAAAATTATATCGCGATGACGATCGCCGTCGTAAATTATTCGCTATCTGTCGTATACGTTTTAATTGTAAATACGGTATCAATCAGTGTGTACGATCTACGTATTCACGAACCTGCTATAATTCCGTAAGCGTTATCTTTATTATGCGTTTTCCATCATTCTTATAACAAATACGAACGTTATCGTAGTTTTTGTGATCTTCATTATGCCTGTTATCAGCAAGAGTCTATTAAATGTATCGATTGTCTCAGCAGCTGTGCTGCTCGATATTGCTTTCTTTGTAATCAATACGTTTCCTTCGCTTTATTATATAATAACATAGCGCATTGTCGTAGTAGTCTGCCGTCGCTGTTATTGTTATTGTAAAAGTGGATGACTCAATTCATATTTACAATTATATCACCTGATGATTAAGTTTATGGTGCATGGCACTTTTATATTATCGTTTAATTAAATCGGATATATTTAGTATTAGCATGTGGTGCAATTCTCGATTGCTATAATGGGCAACTAAATTATTCCATTGGTTCATCTGTATTTGTCTTTTTTTAAACATTCCTCTCCTGCTTTATCATTGTCAATCCAGTTTGATACCACGTTTTGATCGATCCAGCCTTAGTCCAGTACTATATCAAATCTTCTCTTATACTTCAACGTCGGGCTCATTCCTATTAGCCACCAACGGACAACGACCAGTTTCGTCAGTACTAAGCAAGTCGGCATGTAAAGTTAATTCTAGTGGTAATTGAAAATGTAAGGATAGCTTTATTTTATTAGTATGTAAGATGAGCCGTACAGCAACAGCTGGTTCTTGCCATCGCAGGTAAACAATTTCTATTCTCTTCACTTCCTCAGCTTCTTGATGTACAATGGCCTTGGATGGAATAAGTTAAATATAAATGGTAGCTCGAGGAAATAATTGACCGAGGCATCAACATTTTCGTACATTAATTTACTAATGGTGTTACCACAAACAAAGCAACTTCGATTTTTTAGAGACATACTTATTATGATGTTTTTGGTAAAAAAACATTCATTACAACAGAATGTGTACTGGTTTGTAATTTACAATAACGACATTTTTCTATCAATAAGCTCGCATTATTTAGTTTATTTTAATTAAAGTAGTTACTTATACTAAGTGACTGTATTACAGTCGAAGTGACAGTTTACGAAAGCACATAAATAATTACTAAAGGAAGTGAAAATAAATGGTTTATTTTATTGCTACATTTATGAAAATCATGGATACTAAAGAATCTGGACATTAAAGAAACCTAATGTAAGTTAGAGAATTAATGACGAATTCGAAAATTCTGAAATAAATTTTGAAAGTTCTTTACTAATCCTCTTTTTGAAATGAAATTAATTTTTATTCTTTCCCCTAGAAAAATAAAAAATGATGCCGTATAACCTATAATAGTTATAATTAACAACTGGTTAATTATATTTGGCTGTTTGACATCTTCATTTATTCTCAATCTCTTTAATGAACCCTTCTCATCTTTTTTTATGATTAATTCGGTCTGATACCACTTTTCAATCAGCCCAGCTTCAGTTAAATATTGCATTACCTGTTCAAATCTCCTGATACAAGTCAAACCTGGACTGACAAAAA
>JAPYZP010002568.1:0-13696 GCA_030522985.1 Torymus sinensis
AAGTAGCCGAATCAAAAATTATATATTAATATTTTATTCCTCTACTGTTTTAAACATTCATAAGCCTTTCATTCGTCTCGCTTTTCTGAAATATTATGTGAAATATATACAGTATGAGATAACGGGAAATTTCTACAAAAGCGTACATGATATACAGACCAGAAGTAAAAGTTTTATTTTAAAATATATATCTTTGAATTAAATATACACTTTCAATTGAAAGTAATAAATGAATGTATTTCTGATTCTATTACAAAATTCTTAGAAACATTAATACACGGCTCATATCATTGATATAATAATACATCTCCGGCTTCTATATCCGAATAAGTAATGCTCCTGCCAATCCAAGTACCTATTCCTGTTAAATCGAACGAGTGCCTCTTGTAATTTTCACCGCTACCCCGAATTTTTCGAAGACCGCGTACGTTCGCGCTCAAAATAGTGCAGACCCATCCACAGATACACAGCTGGTATGTGGCAAATTGAAAGATTGATAAGACTTCGCTGTATCTCGCCGGCTAATAATTCATACATGTAAGTTCCAGATAGCCGCGTGTCCGCTTCCGCTTAACACGATCGATGGCGCGCGCGCGCTCCGCTCGTGTAGAAATTTTTCAAACACACGCTTCGCCTCCAGCCCTCATCAATTTAAAGCAGAGAGAATCAATGGGACGAGAGTGACGCCGAGCTCGCGGTGAAACTTTGATGAGATGTCGTTGTAATCGACATAGACCTCGTCTGTGTGTGGAAGCAAAAACAGAAAGAAAGAAAATATGACGGCACGTGTAGCTCGCGCGCGGATCGATCATAAAAAAAAGCTTAAAATGGCTTTTCCACGTGTTGATGATGTACATTGAGGAAGTGCATATAAAAATTCACCACATCCGCTTCGCTTCGTGTACAGGTATATAAGAAGGCAGCACAGTTTTATTTCCAGGTAACCTCAATACCGCGGACGCGACTATAACAAATTATCGCGAGGTAAGTACGAGAAGAAAAAGAGAGGCATGCAGTTCCGGGAAAACGCGAGGGGTGATCGCGCGCGGTATATATATAAAACGATCCCAATAAAAAATACAGCACGGTTTCCACGTATGAATACGAACGAGAGTTCCTGATAAAAGCCACTATCGAATTCATCCACGCGCTCGCGCGTGTAGTTCAAGGGCGCCAAGGATTATACACCTCCCCTCGACTCGCCCGCAAGATTTATCGACAATATTTGTCGCCTCTCGCAGTTGATTTTAATGAAAGCTCCATATAAGTCGCGGCGCGCGGGCTCTTTAATTTTTATCAAAAGGACTTTTTCCGCGCGCGCTGTGTAAGTAAGTATGTAACGAGAGGGACGCCCCGAGGAGAGCGAGCCTCTCTCTCTGTCCCGTGTGGGTGTGAACGCAACCTTATATGTGCATAGTGGAAGTCAACTCTCTCGGTCGCGCCGTGGCTGCTACTTATACTGCCTCGTTCGCACGCTCTCTCAACGCCCATGCACCGAGTAGAGAGAGGACTTTGCGTGGACCGAATTTCGCGAGGGGGCGAGCGAAAATTAGCTGCAAATGCGTGCGTGAGTATAGGGACTTCAAAGAGCGGAAGGTACGCGAGCATTTCTATTAATCTAACTTGTCGAAAGTTTTTGGATGTACGTGATTACGGTAATGCTTATGGCTCAGATTTCGCGGGATTAGGTTAATTAGACAATAAAAGTCGGCAGGAGAAGGGTAATTGTCAAAGCTGCTGCTACAGTGTGTGGGCTTGGCTTTGAAGTTTGAAAGATTGGTTTGTAGTTTTCTGAAGTGTGAAGGACGACTGTAGTGACGGTGTCTATATTTTGTGTGGGAAACTTGAGAATATAATTTGCGGTTTTACGAGAGATAAGAAAAATGTGGAGCTAGGTCGTTTTGCGATTTTCACTATTTTTAAGCGAGTTTGAGTAATAGTATCCGCCTTTCGAATCTAGCTAATTCTTCAGTTTGTCTTCAAATGACATAATACATTTACTTAACTTCAAGCGGGTGTCATTTTTAAATATAGATTTGTGCGTGACGAAAATGTAATTTGATATAGCGAAAGAAAATACAATAGCACTTGGGACACGTGGATAACGATTAAATAAGATAGAAAGCGATTTTCCGAATTTAGACTAGATTGTCTTTAATACAAATTGTCTTTAATACATCTAGACCGGGTGCAGGTCAACCATTCGCCTTTTTGCCTCATGTCTTCAATGATCAAGCAGCTATTTTAGCCAGTATTTTACGTAATTATATAAATTATACTGAAAGTATTCGTGGAAATGTTCATAGGTTAACTTTGACGTAAAAGAAGTCCTACAAAACTGCAGGTTCGCAAACCGCCAGTAGATAGCTCAAAAATATGCTCCACGATTGCGGAATCGATAAGAGATTTACGGGCCACAGTACGAGAAATGCAGCAACTTCAAAATCCCTTACAAAGATTAACAATGCGGTCGGATGGTCTCGCTAATCTCATAAGTCTTGTCAATAGTCTTGTCATAAGTTGTCAAATAAATGTTTTGAATAAGATTAATATCACTGAACTTCTACGTAGTTAATAGCTCTTCGAACAACCAACCAAATATAATCCTCCCCACTGAATAAAAAGAATAAAAGCAAAAAAAGGTCTAGATAATATCATACTTCTGAGCTATAGGGAAACGAAAAGCTCCCAAAACAACCCCCTTCACGGGCTTCCCCCATACTCTCATTACAATTTAGAGATGCCAAAGGGCGGGAGCTGGGAATTTAATTTCTTCGAATGAGAACTCATATAATTTGGATCGAACGTCACTTTATACAGGTAAGTTCGTTTGACCCTCAATAAAGCTAAAGGCGCCGGTACTCTGCTCGTATCTTCTGCGAGCTTAATATTAAAATATTGTATTTTTTTTAATATTTCGAGGCCGCGGAAAAAATTAATTTTCTATTGTACGTTTGACAAAAGTTTTACCAAAATTGGAATCAAGTGACCCTGAACTTTGGCGAAACTTCATATAAAAATTCATTCACTAACAAACTGTGTAATTGATTACTTTCTAATATGAAGTTTCGCCAAAATTGGGGTTAAGTTGCCCCAAATTTATTGAATTACTTGTCAAAAGTTTAGATAAACTTTGCCTAAACATTTGTATGTTTATTTACGAAGCTTGGAATATTCTCATTTTCCAAATTGGGCGCAACTATTCGTAAACTTCCATAACGGAAAACTTTGGCGTTACTTTGGCCAAAAAAATTCTTTTTTACACGGGTTCGCATGTAATGTACGTATAACCTTTTTTTCTATCACGTGAATAATTCATTATGTTTGTTCATTCGAATTCGCCAACGTCACCGTGACATTTCAAATATATTACTTAATGGTGGCAAAAAGTTCGGTGCCAAATTTAGCACCAGGAGAGAGAGAGAGAGAGAGTCGATATTTCCTGACCCCGGAAACGGGTTCTAAATTATAGCGCTGTGACTTTGATGTGACACACGAATCAGCGTCGCTTTTAGCACCGAATTCTTTGGCACCGCACTTTCCTGTAACTCTAAAATTCAATTGACTCTAAGAATCTTTCGCCCAAAGTTCAACTGCTTCACATTATCATAATTTATTCACAGCTAAGTAAATTGTTATTCCACAATATAAACATATCGTAAATTTACTTTTTACCTCTTTCTCTCCCAACCCTCCTCTCTTACACGTATACGCATATATACTTCGCCCAAATAACTCGCGGCAGTTAACCCACCAAAAAAAACACGTTAAACTCTGCATAAAAAATCGCCTTCCAAGAAACATTTTAATCCATCCACGCGCCGTATCTTTCCTCGCATCGATTGCAATCAAGACCCTTCGCTGGCTCTTATCAGGCCGTATAAACGCTCGCGGCGCGCGACTCGACGAAAAAACCGCAGCGCGCGGCGCAGCTATATACTCGTGCACGAGTCTATAAGATTTATTAAGCAATAAAATCGATGACGTCAAGCACGTGCGCGAGGACGTCACTCGGCTGCGCGGACATACTTTTGCGCGCTCTCGGCATTAAAAGGCGCTACACGTGTGTGGGTATGTGTATGCCTGTATGGAACTGTGACATTAGCGCGCGTGTGTGCGATGATGGGATACGCAGCGTTGGAAGCGGAAGCAAGTGAGGAGCGAGGGGGGCTACACGTGCGCTAGAGAGAGAGAAGGCGGGAAGTGCGCGCGCGGAGGACAGGAACTCTCGAGCCTACGTACATAACATACACTACTACTACTACTACTACTCGGCTTTTTTCTCTCTCTCCCTCTCTTGCTTCTCGGTCTGCGTGTCCTTTTGAATACTGTATGCGAGAAAGAGAGAGAGAGTTATACGCGCCCATTCAAGAGTAACGCTGCGCGCGACTAAGACGTTGACTTTTGCCGGCACTCGACTGCCGTCACCGACGCTTTTGTTTCTTTTATGCGGAGCTTGGGCTTGTGAACGTCAATGAGTTCGTGGGTTCGTTATGAAGTTGGTCTTTTGAGAGCTGTTATGACGAATATTTTCGAATCGACAATTAGCTGTTTGAACTCGATTTTCAATAATTGCGAGGGCAGTAATTTTATAACGGGGATTTGAGTTTGTACGAAAAGTGGTTCTTCCTACACAAAGACAAATCCAATGATGCTGCTAATTATAATCCAGTTAAAGATACTTATCTAATTTTAAAATGTTACGTTAATTTTGGCAAGTGTTGATTTTGAGCATCAAGTTTCTTTAGGTGAAAAAATCATATAGGTACTATTCTCGTACTACAATATAATAATAATAACGTTGGGAATACAAAAATAGATTATCTTATATTTTAT
This sequence comes from Torymus sinensis, assembly GCA_030522985.1. Taxonomy (NCBI): domain Eukaryota; kingdom Metazoa; phylum Arthropoda; class Insecta; order Hymenoptera; family Torymidae; genus Torymus; species Torymus sinensis. The sequence goes on from JAPYZP010002568.1 coordinate 4,837, forward strand.
AGCCAATCAGCTGTTGGTCATTAAAAATGATGAGTATAAATAATAACGGATCGATTATTAACTGACATTGAAAATGTTATATGAATAATTGTTAACGTTATAATTAGTTTTATTTAAATTTGGCGATTAAGATATATTTGAACACGTGTTATTGTGGCTATTTGGAAGTCCCTTACTTTAATACATGAATGAATCTATTTTTGGACAAAATTATCTTTCCTTATTCGTTTTATTAATACATTCATATTAAAGTGATTGTCATTTTATATTTTATATAAATAAGATGTTCTACATTGGTTTTACACGACAGCATAGTAAGTGATATTTCAATATTACATAAGGAACGATCTAGAATAGAATTGACATGTAAAAATATATCTCGTATGCGTCTTACATAATGCATTTTAATATGCAAATCCCGAGTCTAACTCATATGTTAAAAACAACGAGAAAAGGAAATGAACAGAACTACTGAATCTGTGAGCGAAGAGCAGAACAAAAAAAAAATGCTACCAGCTGTAACTCCTTTGCGCCTGTATTGAAATATATTGTAATCCATGTTTCATTCGACTAATTTTTCTGCTTTTGACAAAACTCTTACGCATGTTTCTTTTTAAAGTACGCAATAACACGTTTTCTAATTGTAGCCAGTTGTTTCATTCTTTTTCTACACGTGTTTACGCATTAAAAGTATCGAATTGAGTAATACCGTCGAAAATAGCGTGTCCGCGTCAAACCGCATTTGACAAACGCCAAGTTATTTATCAATGCGAAGGTGTAAAAATAGTCTTGAATGGATCGATCTAAATATAAGGAGTTTGCAGTGATTCATAGAAAATTCCTGAGGATTTACAACGGCTCACAGCGAAACCCATTACTCGTGCATATCGTTCAAAAATAACAAGCTTGTACGTGAATGTAGGTTGGCGTAAATACGCATTTTTCACGGAATTTCATTCTCTTATTGACTCGAACTTACAAACGAGCAAAGTAATAAAGTAAATATATAATCGCGCGCGCGCGCGTTTTAAGAAAAGTAATAATGCAGTGTACAGACAGCATTTACTTAAACTCCGAGATAAACTTTGCCGTCTTTGTTCCATCAAAGCGCGCACACACGCGCGTATATATAAATATCTATACACTGTCATTTATTTTGCAGCGAATAAAGCCTTCCAAGCGCGATAAACAAGACAATTTTACTATTATATCCCGCGGGCCGCGCGCAACACTTAGCCCGTTAAAAGTACGATTCGTTAAGATGATTGACGACCGCTAAAGCGACAACCAAAATTAATCACGAAAACACGTTCTTAAAATCAGCCGTAAATCCCGGCCGCCTAGTCATATCGCGCACAATAGCACTAAACAAGATTTACAACGCGTGCAACCGAAGTTGTGTGTGCAGGCGGCATCAACGACGCCCATATCCCCGTGTTTTTCCCAGAACCCGCAGATTTTCGCGCTATAAGCGCTCGTTTATAAAGGACTGCGTGCTTGGAACTCCCGCATAATATCGCTTTCTCACGCCTCGCGTGAAAAACAGATCATCACCCCTCGCGCTCGGTATTCTTGGAAGCGCAGGACCAGCGGATACATTATGGAGAGGGAGCGAGTTCGAAAATTTAATAGTCCGTCGAAAAATAGCGCGCGATCGTTCCAGCGAATACACACGCATGCACCGCGCGCGCGTTGGCATTTCTTTTTCTCCGATTGTGTATTATTGGATGGGGCGCTATTCGATGAGATTTGTTTGCGAAGCGGGGTCGGGTTACCCCACACGGGGCATTTTTCCGCGAAGTGTGCATGCGGGAACAATTATTTTCGTTTTGAATGCCGCGCGAATCGAAAAATAAGTGAGTCGTTATGTGTGCAATTATATACACGCGGTGAGCAGGTAAACTTTGCCCGAGCAACATAAATAGTAAATTCGCTCGTTTGTAATTAAAAAGTTTTTCATTTTTCTCGCTGCGAAAGCTCGCTGTAATTATATATATACATATCGACGCGGGAAAAAGAAAATTTATTGTCCGCGATTGCGCAATGTTTTCGCAGAAACTTCATTTAGAACGAGCGCGTGTTGAGAAATCCATGAATCTACGAAATGCGCGTGTGGCGCGCGCGCGCTTGAAGAGTAGCTGATAGTAGTCCTTGTCCAAGTAACCTCATTGCGAGGACTCTTTGCTTGTTGACTTCATATAGGCATATGGGCTTTCTGCCGCGTAACGACTTTCTAGTTTACTCGCGGGAACATTTTGATAAATTGATAGTCGCTGCGCGTGACTCTCTCTGTCCCCGCGCGCGCGAAATTCTCAAGTAGAAGTAATTGAAAATCGATTACTTAAGTATAGATAAGTTTTAATGGAATATTTAAATAGCGAGCGCGCGTATCGCTCGCCTAAATGGCTTTATAAAGTCCTTTAAGTTAATGTTTATTGACCTGCGTTTAGCAATAATTTACTTACAAATCGAATCGATAAAAAGTTAAACGTCGTCTATTGCGTATATATTATATATATAAATCCGATTTTCAATTACGCGTTATGTAATATTTGTTTTTCTTTTTAGAATTTTAATTATAAAGCGCAATTTGATATGTTTACGCGGTAACGGCGAAGAAGGTTGTACACATTACGTAAGTTATTTTTATAAATATAGAAAGCATACCGTTCAATTAATTTCTATAGAGTCAGGTGAAATTGCAGCTAGTACAAACATTACACTTTTGAAACATTAATAAAAAAAAAAAAATTTAGCTTTCAGAATCAATAATTAATCAGGCATCGAATAACTCCAGTTCTAAACAAAAAAGTGTATGTACAAAACTCTACTGTTGTCATTTACGTTTATACAAAACTAACGACCAATACGCTCGGCATCTCCGGTGTGCACCAGCGGAACGAAAAGCCGTTGTTTTCGCGCACGACGTGCGCCATTCCAAAGTAGCTAAACCATGCGGCTATTACGATATCCCGAGCGCACTAAAAAAAGCTCGTCGTCGGGGGGTGTCGTAGCTCGCGCGCGCGTTATGCGATGCCCGCGGCTTCCTTTCCCAACGGCTACTGCATACAACGTCGCATCGTCGCGGTGACTCATGAAAATACTCCTCTCTCTCTCTCTCCCCTCAATGTTTTTCACACGACTACGCCTCCTCGCTCGTTCTCTCTCTCTCGCGAATAAGTAGGACAAGTATGCGGCGTAGAAGAGGAGCGAGTATAGCGGAGATCCTCGCGCGGCCGTGTTAATTGCTCCTAATTCGTCCCTCGGATTCCAGCGGATTTATTCTCGAGTCGTGTGTGCTACTGCCTGCGTGCGCGCTCTTGAGCGCGAGTGAGACAGAAACAAGAGCAAGGCAGAACTGCATCCGAGCTACACGCGTACTGAAAATAGAGACCTAAATCTCCGGCCCGCAGTACATATATATACGCACGAGACGACGCTGACCGTTTGAAGACAAGCATCACGACGTAGACGACCAGCGCCCATCGCGTCGTCTTCGCGAGAGCTGAGCGCGCATAGCGGATGCGACCGAGTACACATAAGTGTACATACACGCGTGTGTATGTATGTACGAGAGACCGGAGGAGGAAGGTGACGCAATCGACGCAAGCACACCGCCGTCGCGAGCGTTTCTGCGAAAGAGCTCCCCAGACAGGAAGTCGATGAAAATAAAGAATGGAGATGGAGAATGTGCTGCCGCTGCAGCGCGGCTGATGCTGCTGCTGCTGAGTGGGACGCGCGCGAAAAGCACGGGAGAGAGAGAGAGAAAGAGAATGAGACGAAGTGGAATTGCAGCGCGCGCCCGTCGAGCGTCGGAGCGAGAAGAAGGAGAGAGAGGCGACGAGGAAGAAGAGATATGTAGAAAAAGGATGAATGCGGATGCAAATGCTGAAACGTAATACTTTTTTACTACTGGCCCGCTTATATACGCGCCCTCGTGCGTGCGTGTACTCAGAGGTGACGCGTGTGTGCATGTTATGAGCGTAAGCGCTCGTTTGGAAGTTAAATAGAGCGTTTTGAAAATATAGGGGAATTGATATGGTGGGGGTCTATATGGATGCAAGTAAGGTGTGTGATCTTTGGGTCACGGATTTGTGTACCAAATTGAAATATCTTGTTTTTGAGTAAAAAATATTGAACCGTCCCTGGGTCCAGGATTTATTCTCGTAGGCCTTTTTTGTCGCGATATGTGCCCCGTTAGCTTGGAAATGCATTAGTTTGTTCAAAAATGATGTCTCTTCTATACTGGATATAACTCTGCAAGTATTCTTGTTACAAAAATGATCAAAAAAAAAAGAAATTCTAAAAGTAGGCAGAACAAGCTTTATTTTAAGCACTGTTTCGACTAAAAATATCAATTTCTCAGAAAGTTATGAGAAATTAAAGATAGTGTAAAAAAATAATTGAAAATAGCACCCTTAATTAAAATCCTTTAAAAAGGGGGAAATTTTCTAAGATAACGTGGCACCTATCTCCAGAAAAAAGGCCAATGAGAATTAATCCTGGACCCAGGGCCGATTCAATATTCTTTTACTCTAAAGCGACATATTTCAATTTGGTACAAATCCGTGACCCAAAGGTTACACCCTCTCCTTGTAAGTGAGAAACTACGCCATTATGCAGCGAGTAATGCGCATATTTTCTTTCCAACCACGACGCTCCGTTATTGGTACACAGAGAGTTGCGTAAACCGCGCGAATGCCAAGGTGAGGTCAATGCATTTACGCATCGCTTCCTATATATATAGTCTCGCTAGATCGGGAGGCGCATTTGAATAAAAAGTTGGTGGCCTATGCGACCCGCGCTTCCGACGCTCAAACCATTTTACTATCACGCTGCATAGGCCTCAGAAGGCTTTCGGTTTGAATCATGGGAGAAAAATAGCAGCAGTAGCTGCAGCCTCGAATCCGATAGTTTTGCCTATGTATACAGCTCTCGCGGATGTATAATAGGCATCGATAAATACGGCAATCGTGCGGTAGACTACAATAGGTAGTTGACTGCACAATGAGCTGTATAGGTATATTAAAAAGTAGCAAGGACATTTGAATTTTGAATGAGACACATATAGTGTATGTATATATATATATATATATGTATATACACGATGTGGATCTGCATTGCGTGTTTAATAACCAAATCACTTCATAAATAAATGTACAACTACCTATTGTGCACTGACTACCTATATATACCGAATGTAGCCCGCACCCTACTTTATTCATGAGTGCGGTTTGCAAACCTGCAAGGATTAGCATGAGTCATTTTTTGAGATTCTTGAGATAGCCACAGCAGTGTATATAGGAATTCTAGGCATCCTTTAATGGATAAATACTTTCGCGATGATTGTGTATGAATCGATTTCTTGATAGTAGTTCTTTTGCGAGCACATTAAAACCATGCATTTTATGCTAATTAGTCGAGAAATGGAGCATTAGAAAACTACAGAATTAACTTATTATGATTTATTTCGCGAACCTATGGGTTATCACTATTCAAACATCGTCTAAAATTTAATCCGCAAATGTTTATACACGTTACCTTACAACACACTTAAACGGTTTTCAGGCATGGGAACACGGGGCCGCCCGTCCACTTTGTCGTTTGAGGAATGGGCTACTTAAAAACGCGCCAAGTCATGCCGGCGCATCAGATCAGTCAAAAATTTGCTCGCTTCAGAGATCAATACCGTCATCTTACTTTCCCACGGAAAAAGGACGACAAAAAGGAGAGGACGAGTTGACCAGGTAAAGAGTTCGAGGATGTCAAAGGGACACACACGTCGAGCTGCTGAAAGATTGAGAAAAGTGCCTGCGGCAGTGTATATAGCTGAGCGCGCAGCTGGATGCCTTTTTCACGGGGGAAAAACCACTTCAGCCGGATATCCTTTTTGATTGTGCAATGGCGATTCCGAGAATGCTTAAATGCCAGATGCGTTTTTCCTTTACACGTCAATTAGATAACAAAGTGTCGGCTAGAATTGTATTGTTACGTATGGTTTATCTTTTAAAAATTGATCAAGTTGGATAAAGAAGACGCCGCAAAATTAAACATCCTGGTGTGGCATAAATTATGTAAATATTTTTCGAAACAAAAAAAAAATCATTGACCAATTAGAAAAATGAAGATTGACAAAATTGTAGAAGTACAAAGTATTGCTTAAAATAAAAAGAATAGTCACGCGCACGTGTTTTACGTAACTCATTCGGTAAAAGTAAATATTTGAACAATACCATGCTAAATTAAATTGCGTATTTATGAGTCGAGCATGACGTGATAATGATTTAAAGCATTGGTAATACGGAAATACAAGTAAGTTAATATAACGAATAATAATTAAAACTCTTTGGACGTCGCTTATTTAAAATGTTTCAACGATCACAGTTGTTCAAACTTTACAAGCGGAATTACTGGCTAGTATTGTAAAAACATTTGAGAACATATCAAAAGATTTGAATTATCACAAACTAGAAAAAACTCAAACATGAGATATAATGTAAAATAACAAAGAACACTTTTCTGTTATAATTAGATAACACTAGAAAAATCATTAATTTCTCGATTTCTACGAAACTCTTTACTCCTCCACCATTCTAAAATTTCATAGAAGTAACGAAAATTTTACAATAATTTAATCATTAAATTAAAAGCTTCTACTTATCATAAAAAAATTAAACCCACGAGCAGTATGCACGAAAAAATAAATAAAAACAACTATATTTTCTTTTTACCATGTCCCGCGAATAAGCAATATTTCACTGGCCGAAAGGCATTTTAATTTGGCACGTGGAGTAAAACGAAATTATCTTTTTTATGCATTTTACCCCGAAACATTGTCCGAATTGCTCATTAAAGAATGATTACCGAAACCATGTTAAAAATGTATCCATAAATTGTCGTAAAAATACAATTCGCCGTCGCGAAGCCCATAATGAAGACTATACGAATCGGCTCGGCTAATTTTCTCGCCGGGGGCCGTAACTTGAATCAAACCGTCTTTAAAGTAAGAAGCGATCAAAGCGTCTAGCGGTATTTATGGCTTATAATATATACCCTTCGCACGTTTTCGCGCGCGCGCGCGACGACGACACATTGTTTCGGCGTCTTCTTATTGGCGCGGGGGCCCTAAAAACGGGCGAGTAAATATTTTTAATGGGAAGAAAGAAAGAGAGGAGGAGGCGGAGAACAAGATGCAGGCAGCAGCGACGATGAAAGTTTTTATGTATATACACGGTCGGAAGCAAAAATGCCAACGAACGAGACTATAAAGACGGGCTCAAGCTCGTCGTCGGCGGCGGCCGTATAATATTTTCGTGCTCGCGCGCGCTCTCGAGATGAGACAGTTTTCATCGGGACACTTTCATCTTTCGCGCGGGCGTCAGCTCTCGAGAGTAGCAGGTTATCGGCCATGCTTCATTAAGACAGAGTATCGCGCGAAATAAGATCGCGCCTCTCTCTCTCCGCTTTTTTTTTCTCTTTCCATCGCTCGTTTTATGACGAATGAAAAGCGCGCTATACGTGTCCAGCTGTGTGTGTGCGTGTCGGGCTGTTAAAGATAATCGCCTGATGAAAATATTATGCTCGGCTCGACGAAAGTGTCAGGACGACGCGCGATATGTATTCGCGAAGAATTCTCGCCGTGCGCGCGGCATTATGTGTCTCGTAAACAGACACCGAAATATAACTCGAGAATCGTAGGTATTTTTATATACATATTTTTTACTCTAGAATAAATGCTAATTTTATTGTTATGTTAGCCGTAAAGTGCAATTCAATGTCTATATGCGTAAGTGTATCTTCTATTTTACGTCGCAAGAGCTTTTTTTGCTTTCCAAATATTTGTTGTTTATACGCACAAAGTCGTAATTTAAAGCGAAAAACTTTCTTTGCATTCGTTAAATGTAATGTACTGAAAAATATGACGTAAATATACATTTCATTAATGAAGAGACGCGTATGATGAAACTTTTGGTCCACTTACGATACACTATATAGCTTAACGGTGAATTTCGAATGAAATTGTGTTTTTTTTTTGTAAGTACACTCCAATCTTCCTAAACGACCGTAAGAAGCAAACATGTGTCCCCACGTAAACGGATGACGACAAGTAACAATTTGCAAATATTACGTAAATAATTTTGGGTGACTCATTGGGCGTGATCGTCATATTTAGTTTTGTCAAACATCACTGACCTTGGCCACGCGCAAAACTGATTTGCTACACAACGTGAAAGTGCTCGACTGATCCAGAGCGGGGAATGCCAAGGTTGGCCTTTAACTTCGTTTATGACAATCGGTATATACGTACATTCCTAGTGAACGTGAACACGAACGTGAACACGCGTATATGGGAGATAATATAATGTACTTTGAAGAGCTGGTACATTATAAGCACGATTAATAATACCAAGAAATTTTTGATTTATTATTTATATGACTCTAATGACTATATACCTGTGAAAAAATAAAATATATAATTTTACAAAAGTATCATAAAATATAGTGTAGACCCGTAAAATCATATGTATTATTTGATATTTCAATCTGCAGCCAATTAAATTCACAACAAACAACACAACGACAAGGTCACCAAAGTGGCGCCCGTTATACCGAGCCAACACCCCATTTCCAGCAATATGGAAAACGTATTGACTTTGAAAATGAAGCGTCCTTGAAGTTAATTAACCGCGGCGCGAACTACCATCACGATCAAATAGAGCATAAGTATATCCGGGCCGCACGCTCCACTAATGCCGTCGCGTTCCACCGCGTCGACCAAATATTTGCATCGATATTATATCGTTTTCCCCCGTTGGATTTCCATTCCGCGCGCGCGCGGTCGCCGATACATAATCCCGCG
>JAPYZP010002569.1:0-17448 GCA_030522985.1 Torymus sinensis
TAAAAATCAATAATGATTCAAATGTAAATGAAAGTGAAGTTTATTTTATTTTGTAAATATCTGTTATAATACCTAGACTTAAAAATACAGTAATTTAATAGCGTACTCACACTCACTTCCTTAACTCACAAACACTCTACTATTCTCTAAATATGAATCAGTAGGATCTCACTGAAATTCAGTTATATATAAGTTATACCGAAAAACTATAGGTATATTTTCCTGGAATTTCAGTTAACTTGGAATACTTATCGTTAGATTACAGTGGGATTGACTGAAATTTAAGTATATATTTATAGTATGATATCGTTATATTACCATTCTGCATGTTAGCCACTTAATAATTACATTTAATAGAACGAACGTTAAATAAGTAATTTTGACAAATAACCTCCACTTTGAAAGGGATATCAAGTCATCTAATGAACTTAACTTCTACATATTCTAATAAATTTCCTGTCCGTTAGAGAAACGTCTAATTCTTTGACGTGCATCAATTATGAATGTGACGAATGCTGCAAAGAGATGGAGGGGCCGATGTCTTTAGAAAACGCCTTGTCAAAGATCGATAAACGCTCTCACGATTTTCGTCGCACAGTCTCAGACGAACGGGGAAAAAGTAAACTCGTAAATTTCATCCCTCGTCGATGCTTAGCGGCAATATAACCGAAGATTAAGAACAGCATAATTGAATCAGCCGAGGGTCGCACGAGGGCTAGAGGAAACGAGAGTGAGAGAAGCTTATGGGCATTGATTTTCCCATTTCGCGTAGGCTCGAATTACTTTTTCGTTCTCCAAGATGGACGCGCAGCGTAAGTGAAGAGAGAAAGAGAGAGAGAGAGAGAGAAGCTGGCGAGAATTGCGCGCGCGCGTGTTCCAGGCGCACGTGTATATATCTATACACGTCAACTCTCCGGTTACTCGCATTATATATAGAGGGTTGGCCTAGGCTGCACTTCTAGCTTCCATCAGCAGGAGTAATTAATTTTTAATGTACTTTGCCTGCTTATTTCTTTCGTATCACGGCGTTTCCTTTTTTGCGTTCTTCCCTCTTCCCTCTTTCTCTCCCTCTCTCTCTCTCTCTCTCTCTCTCTCCCTCTGTTTCTCTTTAGACCCCGCGGGGTAGAGAAAACGCGCTTGCACGTTGCGCGAACGAGTGAGAGAGAGAGAGAGAGAGAGGAGAGACTTACGCGCGCGCAAGTCGACGACGGTTATGAATTTCTAATGAGATTCCGTAGAAGATCTGCGAGAGATTAGCGCGCAGTGGATGACGTTGTGCAGGCGCCGCGGCTGCTAGAGGGATAGAGAGAGAGAGCGAGAGAGACAGAGAAAACTCTGGCTATGATGGCAAAGGGGGCAAAGGGAGGAACGGAAAAGAGATCGCGCCCCGTAAAAGTGTGTACCTTGCGTGGGTTAACGCGCGCGCGCGGCGGGATGCGCGCGGGGGTATAAGAGAGGAAATTGCCCCGCGGACCGTGCGGGGAGAAAGCTGAGATTCCGGCCGATAGCGCGCGCGAGGGGTGCGAACAGCATAAGCCGAGCCGCGAGCGATTCGCGCTTCGAGAGCGTGTGTGTTTAATGTGAACGCGCGGCATCAAAAGATGCGGGACAGGCCTCGGGCCGGCTTTGTTTTCACTGTATTTCCCGCGCGCGCGCTATAAGAAGCCCGACGTGTTTTTTTCCCTTTCTTTTTCATGCCGTGGCCCGTTGTTTTCTTTTTGCGCTGGAAATTCATAAGGCAGCGTGTGTGACGACGCGTAATGAGCTGCTTAGAGGAAAAACAGCGCGAGGGTGGCTCCTTTAGTATTTTATGACTTGTTGTTTGGTGTTTATTGGTTTTTATTCAAACGTACAGAATGGTTATTAAGATTGATTGAGACTGATTTTATTATACAAGGAAAAAGGACGTTTTGCAGTGTACATGGTCATTTTTTAGTAATAATTACTATAATATAGTTGAGTCAAACTGTTTTCTTTCGGATCCACGAAAACTAAAAATAATTTCATCATTAGTAGAGGTAAGAAAAAAAAGTAAATATCAATTGATTGCGCGATGATTTATAAATTGACAAGAGCACGCATCGCGTGTAGCAAGAATCAAACGTTCTTGACCATTTACGTTCGAACTATAGCCGCACTGCACAGTTACTGCTCTTCGTAAGCCGTAACTACCGAGCGCTTCGCCATCAGCTATATACACGGCTCCTGCGCGCATGTACACGGAGGTAAGGCGTACGTATACGCGCGGGTGCATCGTGTCAGGGTCCGAGAGGTTAAATTTGCCGAGTTTCCGTAAAGTACCCGGAGAGTTTAGACGCGCGAGCGCCTCGTTAAAGTTCCCAACGGCGAGCGCTCACGTACACCCGCACATACACACACTTGCGCGTGCGCGCGAGCTGCGTGCCGCTGCACCTTTTCCAGTCTATGGTTATGCACTTGGCGAGTTGTTTTCATAAATTATCCCCGAGCACACAATGCGCGCGCGCATATGGTCGTTCGCTCGGTCTCGTGGTCCCTTCCTTCATTTTTTTTGCTGCTGCTGCTGCTGCTGCTGCTCCGTCGACAGCAGGAGGGGATTGTTTTTCGGTATATTGCGGATGCCTCACGGGAGAGACAGGTAGAAAATTTGTCCTCGCGTATATACACACGCGTGCGCTCTTTGGCGGCTTTCGGCCTTTAGTTAGGGTCGGCCGCCTCGCTACCACATACACCGTCTCTCCCTCTCTACGTCTTTTGCGTTGTTCACAATCTCGAGTTCAGCGGCGCTCAACTATATACTTTCCGACGTAGCGTCGAAATTTAAGTAGCGTCGCGGAGAAAGAGAAAAAGACAGACAGAGATTGAGAGGACGTGTGTGAGACTGGAATTTCGCGTGACCGAATTTTTTTAATTAAGAAATGAGAGATTTTGGGGACACCTTTGATCTTGTATTTTGGGTAAAGCAAATTCGTTCTGCATGGGTTTTGAATGAGGTGACTCTTCCCAGATACTTATTCCCCTTTACATTAATGTTTGTTCATATGTCGGGCTTGTTAAAAATATTTCTTTTAGTTTTTTTGTTCATTATAATATACATAAAGATGTAATGCGTTCAAGTCTATACTGTTCAACATAATTTTATATTTTATGGTAATGGCCTAAAATACATTTATCTCAGAAATTTTAAAGGTCTCGTAATATATTTAACTATTGTCATTACTGTATCTAGTAACTGCAAGGTGGAGGTGTGACTTTCAATTTGTCAATTTGTGGTCAAATATAAGGATGAGAAATCAACTACCTGGCATGACTTTTGGCAGGTACGTATCCTTAGCAAGATCGACAACTTTACTAGTAGGTAAATTTCGTGGCTCCTAGACATGTTGACGCCAGATGTTTCACACGCCGCTTGAGTTTCCAATTCGTTTCGTTTCGGAAAGGGCAGAAAACCGAAGATTTTAATTATTTAGAGACTGCACTTTCCATGAGCAGCCAGTTCATTGACCATTATTTTGATGTTCTCTTCATGTATCTATATAATATACAACTTTTATGGGTTGCATTTCTAAGCGTTGTAATTCATTAAATTGGAAAAATGGAAATAAATTGACATCGAATTACTGCTTTACACTTGACAATGAAGTGTATTCTATCAGTCAACAATCGAGCTCTCAACTCCTGGACAATTGTTTATAAAGGAAGAATGCCTTAAGCCTTGGCAGTTCATCCTTTTCTCCTTGAGACTCACACAGAAGCAATAATGCTATTCAAGGCATGAAGCCTCGACGTAGGAAGAAGAAATCAGAGGACGACTTCACGCCCAATTTATTCCAATACACACTTCCAAAAGGAGCGTCAAATAAGCTCAGCAGGCGTCCTGTCCACACACACACACACACACACACACATACAGCTACACTTACGTCTATATATACACGCACTCGTGAAAAGCTATAGTGGAAAGCGCATTCCGGGCATTTCCGGAAGAAAAGCGTATATACAACAGCTACTGCAAACAAAAAGCTGTGACGTCCGCAACGCGTAGCCGAAGCGAAAAATATGAGGGGACCCACGGGGGTCAGGTGCTTACCCACGCAGGCACGCACACACACACACACACATACACACGTGCGCGCGTAAAGTGTGCCTTAGCCCGTCGAGAGCGAGGCTCTCGACCTTGTCCCCGTCGAGACACACGTGCAGCCTACCTGTCCCGCTCTGCTCGTGCGTCCGCATTGACTGACAAAGGAGGCGAGCAGGCAGTTCCACGTGCTGCCACGGGGCTATATTTCCAGCATTAGGGTCACTAATTTTATAATCCTCCCGTGGGTCCGAGAGAGAATGAGAGTGAGAGAGCCTACAAGGTGCGTACCACAAGAGATACCACTCATCGCTGACGAACGCGCGCGTGCGAGAGAGAGAGAGACGACGACGCGCGCGCGCTTCCGCACGTCCTCACCTTTTTCCCTCGCTCTCGCATATACTTGGGATATGTCTATATATGGGCATAGCGAGTGCGCGCGACTCTCTTCACCTGTGGCGTCCTGCACGTGCTGTATGGGCGTCTTGGGTCTCGCAGGGGTGCAGAGAGACCGCTATATATATGTGCGCGCGCACATCTCGGGCTTTGCTGGTTATATGGCTACGAACGCGTGCTCGTGAATGTGATGAGCAGGAGTAATTGCTTTGCTCGCAGATTTTTTTTCAGATTTAACGTTTGCACCGCGTGTTGAGCTGGTATTTGCAATAACTAAATAAATGATTATGGTTAATTCAGGTGATGTCAAGTGTTGGCAGGATGATCTTTGTTGTATCTTGGCGATAAGAAAGTTGAAACACCACAGGTCAATCAATAAAAGGTGTTTTTACCTGAGGATAATATTGGGATCTCAGTGGCTAGAGTACCATTGTATAAATATTTATACTGGGTAGCATCAAGATTACAGTAAAACTTGTCGTAAAGTAATCCTAAACGTTACAACCATAGAAAACACTACGTTGCAGTAAAATATATCAAGAAATTAAAAAAAAACTACTTGCAAGCAGTGTAGAAATCTAATACCTCCAATCTTACAACTAACAGTATATAGTACAAGAAATGCATAATTTTTACGCAGTCCTCATAAAATATTCATGGCGCGTTTTGATTTTATTTACACGGAGCATAAAATTCCAACTTTTTGCGCTTTAAAAAGCGCGTTGTAAAAGCTGAAACTTTACATTTCGTGTAAAAAAACTTCGCTAGCTTCCATCAATATTTTTATGGGACACACTTCGAAAGTAGGTGAATCGCGCATTATAACATTGACGAACTTATCAATACTTATTGTTTCCTGGAAATAATAAATACAGTTTCCACCGTCGATCACTCGCCGCGACAGTATAACAGTTCGTTCCAACCTTACCCTTCGATTCCCTTGGCAATATCCTACGCGTCTCATTGGAAATTAAAATACCCCCGAAAAAAATCCGCAGCATTGTCGTCCTCGCGCGTCAAAAGGAAATCTTTATCAGGCGAAATTGCACGGTACCACGGGCCTTCCTGTGCGTGTATAATGCGCGAACCGAAAAAAACCATTGTTCCAGGCCCGCCAGTGAGCAAAGTTGTCTCTTTTCAGATTCGAAAACTCGCACTCGCGGGAGTTCCACGTGTCTCCGGGGAAAATTCATTACACACGGCCTCTCTCGCGTTCTCCTTCTTCTTCAGTCGCGCGCCCGCCTCTCTGGCCCCCCCCGAATCCAGCCGCTAATTAAACGTGCCGCCGTAACGAGTTCAGCCGGTATAGGTGCGTATATATAATGAGTCAGTTGGCGCGGCGCAGTTGTGTGCATGGCGGACGTGGCACCTGAAAATTCGCTCGGGCACGACGCGACGCGGAGTACACAAAAAAGTATGTGGAAACGCGCGTCGCGTGTAGGCGGGCATTTTTGTTGTCGTATAATTAGGAAGCGCTGGGATTTCAGCCTGTCTGTACTACTTAGTTTGAAGTTCTAGACAGTTTCGTTTGCGTCCCACGTTTTTTTTTTTGAAACAACGATTTGACTTCTCGCCTTATCTATTTCAACAACGTTCGATTTTTATCGTATTTTAAACATTATATATGTTGTATAGGTGAAACTCAAAAGTCCAAACGAATACGCAGGTGAAATAGAGCAATAAAATAACTCTTGCCGCTGCGCGCAAAAATATAAGTTATAAAAAGTCTTGAAATCAGTTTGCGAAACCTATTTACAATCACTTACAAGTAAAATAAAACCGCGCTCGCCTTTCTTCCCATCCCTACCGTAAAAGTAACTACTTTTCGCTTTGGGAAAACGAGAGCATTATAGGCAACGTAGAAATCCCGTAAACGGCTGGCCCGAGTAAAGAGATAAATGAAATCACTATAGGCGCGCCTGTAAAAGTCTCGAAATTTGGAGCCTGCTCGGTGTACGCGCGTCCAGTAATGACAGTGCAGCAGCACATGCAACTGTACACATTATGTACATCCTTAGAAGCCAAAACGAGCACTTTTCGAACCCTCGCGCGAGGGGATTCGGCCTTACGGCTTTGCGCGCACGGGCTTTATTTGTCTTCGTTTATTGTATTCGCGCGCCCATCAGCGGCTCCTCTTCCATCGGCGTCGCACGCGCCCGCGTCTCTCTCCCCCTGCGTACGTATAGCCTCGCGCCCTCTTGCACCACCGCCAAGTGGCTCTGGGGCTGCGGCAATCCCTGCCCGCGGGCCTGGCGTCCCTTTTATATACAACGGCGAAATCATACTTTGCGGGCTTGCTGCAACGCGTGCAGTGCGTGCACTTGTGTAATACGCGAGCAAGGGCAGGGCTATAAGCCTTTTGGCTTTAGACCTTCAGAGAAGGCATCGCTGTTGCGCGGCACGACGTACTCTTCCTGGAATTGTCTCCCCTTCTCCAAGTGCCATTCTTATCGCTATCGCTTTCTCATCTCCTCCTCTGCCCTGATATATATACGTGTCCTTTATGCGCGCACCTATACGCATGTAAGTGCGCATTTTTTACACGACGCATATATCCTAGGGTATATACTTATGTGTAATTTTGCGTATTTTTGTCCGTACTCGCGGTGCACTGGGGCGCGCACATGTGCGCAACGGGCAGTTAGCCAATCTTCTCTGAACTCCTCGCAACTGCACAGCTTTCATCGCTTCCTCTCTCGCTCCGTCACTTTATGTCTCCTAATTATTAGCCCTCGGTACCCAGTGCCCCTCTCCCGCTCGCTCTCTCGTCTCCACTCTCGCTTTCGGTGAGCGAAAAACGCTTCCTTGGCGCCCATGTCGTCCGGCCCGGCTATATGCTCGCACGGCCGCGACCTTGAATCTCCCCCACCTCCCCGCTCCACTCTCATCTTTTGCCTCGTCTTTTTCTTCCTCCCCGCGTATATGCCGCTTTTCGGTGTGGGTGCATCGTGCTCGGCTCGCACTGCAGCACCTGCAGCGGACGACGCCGCGCGCTCATCGACAACTTTCTCTTTTTGCTCGCTCGGTGTCCGCGCCTTATACCTGTGGGATCACGCGAGTCCGCGCGCTACGAAGGAGAGCGAGAGAAAGAGACAGAGGGAGAAGAGGGATAAACACATAATGCGCACTCGAGAGCAAAGGAGTTTACGCGTTCCTCGAAGAACTCGGCCGATCTCGCGACTCGAGAGAGAGAGAGAGAGTGAGAGAGTGAGAGAGAGCAAGGCCGCAAGGTATAACACTGAAGCATTATTGTTGCAGTACCTACGGTTTGCGAAAGAGAAAGAGAAGCACCGCGGGTGCGTGTGCGCGAGAGACACGAAAAGGAATTATTGAATCGCGAGAGCGCGCAACCTCAGCGTTGATGTTGTAAAAAGAATGAAGTGTAATGGCGGAGGGAGAGAGAATGAGACAAGAGGATGTACTTATTTATTGTGTAGACAAAAAATGAAAGAAAAATAAACAGAGTTTGAAAAATGCATTTTTAATGCAAATTTTTCCAAATAACTTAAAGCTTCGTCAATTTTTCACAACTTTGTTTTGAGTATTTTCAGAATCAACAACTTATATAAATATTCTCTGAAGTAGAATATTATTATGCATATCAAAGTTCTTTATGTTATTCATTAGTAATGTCAGCATGAATTGAAATAACTTTACTCTAGCGTAAGCTCTTTTAATATCTCAATAATATTATGATTTCATGAAACAAAAGTTAATTATCGGTAATAATGGTTGCTCGCTCATCATTATATGTTTCTATTATTATCAACTTTTGTTTAATTTTTTATGTGTACAGTTATACAGGTATGCTTATCTGTGGACGGGTTCTCAGCATCTTTCTTTTCCTACACTTGTATCTGTGAGTATGAATAATGATAACAAAAATAAATAGTGGTTGGAATAAAATTAATATTATATAAATGGAAGAATATAGTATCTAGAATAAAATAGCATGCTTATAGCATATTTCCATTGTTTGTGGCAGACTAACTTCTATATTTAGAACATCAATAATTAGTATCTTAAGCCTTTATAAACATTACAAAATATCTTGTGTTATTGTTTCGAGAGATATATATATGTATAATTTTCATTTTTACGTCGTATAATAAGAATAAATTATAAATCCTTTTCTTAGATCGCATTTATAATATAATATAATAAAATGAAACCTTTACAAACTAATTTCGCAACAAATAATTAACCTTAGACAATGTTAATTTCCGAACGCCATGATTTTTGTCCGGAAAACTATATAATACGTAAAAATATCAGAAAACAGAAAGACAATAGGTAATAGGTATAGACTCATAACAAAGCCTTATAAAGAAACGAAAAAAAACGGAAGAGACAGTTCGCGGTCGACAAGTAATGATGGGTACGTGCGAGCGAGAGTGAGAGAATGTGTTCGAACTCTTCTTGTATTTTCTAATTGGTTTTTTGTCGCGCCTCCGCGAAAAGGCTCGAACGAGCAGTGGGGCTTATGGCCGAGATGAAGAAGTAGACGTTTCCGATGAAAGACACCGACCGCCGTGAACTCTTACCGCGAAAATGGAAACAATTGCACTGACCTTAAGTGGCCATTGTATTCGAGTGTACTCCCTGCGCGAATGGAGTAGCCGGATTTATCTTTCAAGTACAAACATAATATTTTTTCGCCTTGTTCTGATTAAAAGAATGACATTATTGATAACGATTAAAATAATAATATTTTTTAAATGTATATATTAAAAACATATTGGTATCGTTTAATATTGAATGCTGCTGAAGTAAGATAAGTAACTCGATCATTATAATAATATAATCACTAAGAACTTAATATTGTTTATAAAGAAGGACATAAATATGTAAGCAGAATATCTCAATCCGAAGTCTCACATCTTAAGCTTTGGTTTACTCCTCAAAACTTTAAAGCCTTTCCTCTAAAAACACTCATTTCCCCGTTGCCCAGGTACAACCTGATCCTCATAAATAGTCGTAAAACGAAAAAAAAAAATGCCAAACCATCAGGTGAAAAAGTCGTGCGGGCTGGGGAAAAAAACAGTACGAGCGCCCTTTGACGTGCCTTCGACAAAGCACCGGACATCCTTAATCCACTTTCCTCGGCCGTGTAAGGTGCTTATGTACACAGAGGCAGGTAATGTCGTAAAATCAGCACATTGCTTCCGGGAAAAGCAGCGCGTCCCTGGCCAGGAGACGGGGCGCGCACGCGCGGATTTTCACGAGACGGGCGAGCCACTCACGCGTGTAAAATCTCTTCGAGTGCGAGTTAGCGGGCTGCAGAAGCTCCTCTCGCCTCTCCGCGCTAGAGCGCTAATATACACGGAGACAAAATCTATGAATAATGCCGAGAGAGCCGGAGACGCGCACGCCTCGTCATCGGAGAAACGTCACCGGTTACTTGCGCTTCATCCACCTGTCATTGAGTACACCTGTTTCCTAATTACACTGATTATTCCGTGACAAACTATTAATATCTAATCACTCTTCGATGTTTATTATTTAGCCATGTTTTTCTCGATGCCGTCGCGTTTATTCAGATTCAGGTTTAATTTATTATAGCTTGATAGATGATGAGTAAATTAAATAAATTCTTCAATAAATTATAGTGAAAAAGGTTAATGCTGTGATTATTTCAACGATTATCTATTGAAGATCAAAATGTTATCGACAAGTGAGAAAAACTTTGATCAGATTCAACTGAATAGTACATTACGATACAAGTGTGAGACATAGGTGAGAACCGTGTACTATTTTTTTCAACTATAAGTGTGCAAAATTTAACTTCCCATATTTTTGTACATAAAGTGCAGCCCAATTCAGGCATTTTTATAAATAGGTAACATGCGAAGTAGTGTGTGAAATCAATCACTTCGTTTATGGTTTGCAATATTATCTTATGTAGGGGGATGGTCGGGGGAGGGGGGGCTCTGCTCTTCCAACCCTTTAGCGGGGGTTTCGTAACTATACTTCTTCCCTTACGAACCTCGGTCATCCTCCAAATTACTATTGAATAACGAAAGCTGAAGTGATTTAGAACTGCGCACCGTTCTTGTTAAAAGGTGTGTACTTTTGTGCACTGAAAACAACCATGAAAACGTGCATGAAGTACAATTATTACTGTACACAATATACTGTACTTTTGTTTATAATGCATATATTGTAAGTTAAGAAGTCTTATGGAGTAAGATGCTCTCAGAACAAACGTCGCTACTTATAAGACTTTTAGATGATAAATAATAATAAACAAAACTTGTAATTTTTTTAAAATTCTTATCGATAATTTTGTAATAAAACATTGTTATAATACAAGCATTTACTTAAAATTCATTTATTATCATAATAATATTTACTTTATTTAACTTTATTTTAAATATTACTTTAATTTTTAGCAAATAATACTTCACAAAAAATAAATTTATCACACAATAAATATTATGAAGAAAGGAGACTTTGTAAAAAAGATGTTTAAAATTTGAAAAGTGACTGAGATTCTGACAGGTTGATTGTGTCTGTAGAGTTGAATGAATGAAAGCCCCAAAATAACTGTACTAGAAAATCACGTCATAATAAATACCTTTGGAGTGGTGATCCTTGTCATACCTTCGCCACATTCTCTCTAACGTCTTTAAGAGGCGTTAGCTTTTCTATAATCCACGGGTGCACCGTCGGTCCTTCGATTATCTTAGATAATTCGATTCCTCTTTTCCTGTCGACTGTTGGTGTGAGCTATTCTTACGTGTCCTCAAAACGATCCTGCACCTCGGCTCAACCAAATATTTAGATTCGAAATCTTCATTGACAAAAGTCGTCGCTGCCGTTGGTTCTATGAATGAACAGAAGTGGAAACGATTTCCTGCAGATTTAAAAATGTCATACAAGAGCAGTGCTTCGATTGGCGGTAGAAATTTGATTGAATTTCTTACTTATTCATGGAATTCTACAATATTTTCAATGAAAACTAATTTCCAATTCACACTTTCGTCATAATATCATTATATCGTAATATTTTATGTAAGAATCGTACAGGAATAACGTCCGATACTTTCGCAAATAACAATTATTATACGGTTATTGATAACATTATGAAGCACTATTCTTAAAATAGTTTAAAAATTTATCTTTTGTTAGTAAAAATTAGCTTAGAAAAATATAGATCCAATGTTCCCCCATATATAACTATAATATATCACTAATTTCTTCAAATGCCATTAAAAATATTAACGCGGTCTGGTTCATTTCCGTTGACAGTAAACTACATTGCTTAATTTTAATATCAGATTCAATAAGAACATTCAAATTTACATTTGTGTAAAGTATGACGAAAAAGCTTAATAATTATGTAAATAATAAAACTTTAGCACATACACAAATCATGTTGTTAGAGGAAAAGTGTCATTTCCAATTATCAAAAATAATTATATTTCATTAATTCTCGCGAAATAACGTGACATAACTTCTTCATATTGGAATACCTTGAATGAAACGTTAATCTAATAAGCGAAGAATCGCGTAGCTTAGTCACGGGGCAGACATTGGATGCACCCAACATATTACCTTTAATCGCATTACACTCAGTCAAATGTAAATTATTCGACCAACGAGTTACCGCGCTTATTTTTGTCCTGCATTAGGTCATGTTATACTCAATATAGAATTGTCTTACATGCCTCTCTTCATCCGCTTAAATATACACCTCGGCAGCTCACTTATTAAGAAAGCCATGTATATTTATACTTCCAATTTCCGCTTAGCGATACTGTAGCAATAGTTTGAGGAGTGGAGTTTAGAAAGTTGAATATTTATTTGATAAAATGCTTTATTTTTTCGAACAAGTTAATTTCTATCTCTTCTCTACTTTTGTCGCTTAAAACTTAAAATATCTTTAATTCTAGTAGCAAATATCACAAGTGATACATTATTGTGTAAATGTGCTGATGAGTTGTGGAACTTACAGGGAGTATAACAAAAATTATCGTGTTCTATATCCACTACAATAAATGTGTTGTTATTTGGAAAATGCAAAATTTAGACAAATACTCTGGGTTAGAGTTCATTTACATGCAGTTATACACCTATATAAAACAGATTTTTAGCTTTGAAAATGTCTTGTAAAATAGTGATTTAAAATAATTTTTAAGAGATTTTTAAAAGTTGCACATTATATAAGTGTTATATATTAGATACCGTATTAGCACATTTAATTTAAAGCTGTTTCTTTAATGATTTTCTCAACCAAAAGAAAACACTTGCAAAGGTATTATTCGTCAGGTTATATAAACAGAAGTTTATCTGTAAAACAAATACTTCTTGTCTACCATCCGGCGATAGGTCAAACATTCTGAAATTGTGATTTCAGTCTGGCAGAATGGCCAAAACCGTCCGTTTTTCTCATATACAGCTATAAGGTATATATATAAGCGGCGCGCAACCGCAAGCTCAATTACAGGCGCATTACCAGCGAGCGCGGCGGCATCGGTTCTCTTTGCCTGCCGCCTTTGAGCTGGCCGTTCGGCCGCGATTCCGTCCGTCATAAAATCCCCCTGAAATCCAATCTATATCATCGGCGAGATATACGTATATATAGAGGCGCGGAATAATAGCAAGACTCTGCTCAGGGAGATCCGCGGGGGATCCTCCTCCTTATCGTTTCCTCGGCTCTGCAAAGACAGACGGGGAGAGCGAGCCTCGCACACATACAGCCACACTGCATATAGAGGGGCTGACCGATGAACGTCGGGGGGAGAGGCAGGGAGAGGAAGCTGGCTCGACCGATCCGTCGCTCGGCCGAACTTATTGCCCGAGACGTTGCGGTATATAGTTCCGTTCTCTCGTCGTTAGCGACGCTGGGCGCGCGCATGTAGACGTACACGTATATATATGCAGAGTTGCTCTCGAGAATCGGCCCTGCTGTATACGTGTGCACGCGCGCTCCACGTATATACACATGGCTGTATACAGGGGGCGAGTGTAGAGAGAAGGAGAGAGAGAGAGAGAGAACTGCTGGTGGCTGGCCGCCGCGCTGTAAGGAAGTCAGAAGGAGAGAGCCTTGCGCGTATATATAAAGGACGGAACGTGTGGGGTATTGACTAGCGAGCGCTGGTCCGTCGCTCCTCTTTCTCTCTCTCCCTCGCTCGCCCCGGCGCGTTGCCTTGGCTTGCGGCTAAGACGCGCGGAGAGCGAGAGAGAGGGCGAGGTGAGAGCGGAGACAGAGAGAGATTACACGGGGGTTTGCTCCTCCGTCCGCGCGCTGCCCCGGCGAGATAGAGGCGAGCGCGCGCGCGAGAGAGAGAGAGAGAGAGAGAGAGAGAGAGAAGGGAGAAAACAAGACGAAGCGAGAACATTGCTAAAGGTGCTTGTAAGGGAGGCGAGAGCGGGCGGAGGGTGGTGTGCGCGCTCGCGCGCCCGCGCGGCAGGACTACTACCTAAGACTGATATGGATTGTAGATTATTCTGGACCTCGGGGTGCGGCTTGGCCAAGGGTTAGTATCTCAGAACCCTTGCCTCCTCCGCCGCCGCCGCCGCAGCCGCAGCCGCCGCTGTTCGCCACAGCCAAGCGCTGCTGCAACCCCTCGCGAGGCACACACTAGCCTGCGCGCCACACACACACACACATATACGTGTATAGTGTACACGCATAGTTCTCTCTCTCTCTCTCTCTCTCCTTAGAGCTTCCTTTGGCCGCGTCCATCTCCTCCGCCTCCGTGCGCACTACCTTTGGCTTTCCTCTCTCTCTCTCTCCCCGCGCTACTCGCGCATCCTTCGTCCTCCTCGCCGAGTCCTTCGTTCTCTCTTTGCATCTTCAGCGGGGTCCGAGGAGGAGAAGAGAGAGAGAGAGGGACGAGTCTCTCCCTCGGTTCCGTTCCGGCGCACGCGGTCGGGCCTGCGGCCGGCTACATGCCTTCTGATAATCCAGAGCGCGGGCGCGAATTTCGGCGATTTCGATCCAATCTCGAGGTACCGGATGCCAGGATTCATCTTAGAATACGGACGGTTCGCGAGAGAGAGCGAGAAGGTCGAGTCTCTCTCTCCCTCTCGGATTGCGTTTTCTATCCGGCTATCTATCCATGCACTCGCGGCCGAGCGCCCTGCGATTCTCTCTATCCATCTCATACAACCGCTGCTGCTATGCTGCCGCTCATGCCGCATGCGGCCTCACCTCGCGGGAATGCCGCCCTCGTGCTATATATGACGGAGAAATGCCCTGATGCTGACGTGCGCGGGATTACTAATTAATTGTGCGAGAATGACGGCTGCGCATTGTTTCGGATTTCTTTCATTAGGCGTAATAGGTTATTCGATACTTAGTATCTGCCGGAGAATTTCATCAGTTCGAGGCTCCTTTCACGCTCAAATCTCAATTCCATTGACTTGTGATTTCTCGATAAGGTTGGTGTTTGCATTGTATAACTGCAAACGTTTTTCGCGAGAAAAAAGTTTTTTTACATAATAAAAAAACAATCATTTTTTTATATCTCAAAAATTGTACAAAACATTTGTATACTTACTACGAAAAATTCTCTAAAAATTTTTTGTAATACCTATAGTATATATGTATAAAAAGTAGTGAGTTTTGGAATTCGATTTGATAACTTTTCATTTGTAATTCAGATATTCTAGTGTTATACCCAGAGTTGCACTATACGTTACTATACATGTCATAAGGTGTAGTTTCGTATGCGAAAGACGCGGTCTCACGAGAATATAATATTGAAACATTTTCAAGTATCCGTAATCTATTTCTTTTAGTTCAACATAATTACGAAAAGACCATTCTTGTCGCTGGCCCATTGATTATCCTAATTATGTCGGATCATATTATCGCAAAAAGTAGTATAACCATACGACCCTTGTAGTCGCGGCGCTAAAAACCCTGACAGCGATCATCCGACAAGGATCCGTCAGCGTTTACAGCTTCGCGAAGTAGCCATCATCCCATAGCGATGGCTGCCGCGCCTTTGAAGTTCTTCCGCGTTACATTACTTTTTACATCCTCTCCCGGCGCTAAGAGCACGAGGTCTATACCCACCTTCTTCATCTCTCTCTCTTCTCACCGTTGACTCTATTACACGCGTTTTGCTCCCGGGGAGAGCAGCCAATCGAGATCACCGAGCACTTCTTCCTCCCAGCGCTCTATATATAATACATTTTTTAGCCGAGCGAGTCGCGTGTTGCGCGCGAGCCGAGTAACGGCGCGTTAATAACGACTGCTAATGACAGGTGTTACCAGCCGGTGCACAGAGAGCCAACGCGCACTCTTGGCAACTATTGTCTTCTGTCCCGCGAACGTGTACCTGGCACCGCGCGACATATTTTCAATAATTATCCTCGCTCGCCGTCCCCACTCCGCCCCTTACGTGGTAGCTGCCAGAGAGCTACTCTGCGCTCCCGGTGGCATGCAAGTGAGCGTGCGCAAACGTCTTCGACATCCTTTCTACTTGTATATGCCTAGTTACATTTAACTGCGCGGTACTGCATGGATGTGCAGGACATTAAGGATATATACAGAATTTGCGCACAAGTAAAAGTGGCCTGATTTGAAATTCAGGATTTATGGAAATTGATATGAAATTTTTAAATTTATAGTTCAATCGTTTTTGAATGAGGAGTCTCACAGATTTCTTGTAAAAGTTAATTTTTTTAATGTGAAATATGTATAATGCGACTTTAAGATCAACTGGAGTAGTTTATTAAGTCGTCTACTAATGTCTGTACAAGTACAAAGACTATTGCGATATATAATAGACATATTCTCGCTTAGAACGTTTTTACGTAAGGTGGCATAACGTTTTTATTAAATCCCGTTTTTCTTATAACCATATTGTAATGACGTCTTTGGCATAGCGATTAGAATGGTCTTTACGAGTGTCTCAAGGTTTTGCGCGGATTAGTTCCAATTAAGACGCCTTTAGCTGATCTCCTAATCTCGACGTCTTGTTATCGGACGTATACTTGGTGAGTTCGAGTTTCGAGCTTTTGCCAAAACGAATGGTCGCGCAGCCAGTGGCTTAGCTGGTTTAACATCGAGCACTTGCTCTAACATCAACCAGCGCTACCAATTAAATTCCTTGCTAAAGATCGACTATTATCGAAACTTTATCGAATATATAATATTTATGTAATACCAGCAAACAATAATAATTATCAGCGTATACATTTCTGCTCGTTACCTTTTCCTTGAAATCATTATTCAAGTCCTTCTTTTTCAAAGAAACTTGTTGTCCTACCATTTTCTTTTATTTTATTATATAATGCATGTTGAAAATATTTTATTATAGGTAAAAATATGAATAATGCTTCTTGTTGTGACTTTTACTCATTAAAGCGAAACGTAATAATAGACTGTCGAAAAAGTAAAGTCAAAATTCCATTGGCCAGGATCTAAAAATACGTCACTTAAAAAATGAAAAGTGGTTGAAAGGGCCTTTTTGGTTCCGCAAAAGTCCTCGAAGGAGATCTCGCTCCCTCCGTTCCCCCATTGTCCCCGAGTGCACTAGAATCAGTGCGCTCGACTCGCCGCAGCGACTCGAAGAAGAAGGCAGGAGATGACGGCAACGGCGGCGACAACGACGAGGGTGAGGGGTCAAAAGTAGCGTATAATACACAGAGAAAACAGGGATAAGAATGCAATAGAAGGCACATCCGCGCACGGCTGTGGGGCTACACACATACACACGCATACAAGAGAACAGGGCAGAGAAGAAGACGCGAGGGAGGAGCGAGGGAGAGCCACTGCTCGCCGGCAGTTTCGCGGAAGCAACAAGCTGTTTATGGCTTTTGCCCCCGCGTTCTCTGCTATGCGCGGTGTTCTCCCCTTCGTTTTCTCTCTCTCTCTCTCTCTCTCTCTCTCTCTCTCTCTCTCTCTCTCTCCCGGCTCTAGTCTCAGCTCCTGCATGCTCTTGCTGCTGCACGCGGGCTGCACTGCAGAAAACGATTTTGAGTGAGCGCATACGCATGCATAAGCGAGAGAAAGAGAGAGAGAGAGAGAGAGA
>JAPYZP010002570.1:0-16586 GCA_030522985.1 Torymus sinensis
CACTATTTTTACTCACTTTTTCACAATAACAGTCAATTAAATTCTAATTAAAAAGGCTAAACTCATTAGCTATAGTTAATTCAATTAAAGCTAATAAATTAAGAAGATACTTTGAGGTTATTTTCCCAAGTACTTTGAAGCAATGGTAAAAGCAGCTTAACAAAGACTTTGATATTCTGTCATTTATTTATTCATATTTCTAAATAAAGTATACTACAAATAATGCTCATTAATAAAATAAAAAGTTTTAACTTTACAAACATTTCAATGAGAATGTTTATAATAAGTATGTTGTTATATTAAAAGTAAAAGTAACACATAATAATTATGATAGTTTTGTTTTATAGTTTTTTTTTATACTACAGTGTATATATTATTTTAACTTGAGATTATAATCTTATTTTTAATTTATTTTAATAATAATATTATTAATAACAGTTCATTGAACTTAAGTAGTGTAATAATATTTAGTTTAATAAATTTGAATATTAAATAAAGTATATTATTTTTATGCTAAAGTTAACATCACTTTCTAGACTAATTATTAAAATTCTTCACAGGTGTTGGTGCAACTGCAATTGTGCATGCTGCTTATTGCATACCTCGACAAGAGAAATGTGCAATAAAACGAATAAACTTAGAAAAATGGAATACAAGTATGGACGAACTATTGGTGAGTCATTATTTAGTTTTACTCATTACATTTTTTTTTATACAAGGAAAAAAGTAAAATATTTAATTTTACTCAATATGTGTATAGATATTAGTAATCTCTAGTCATTAACATATACTTTATTTATTTATTTACAGAAAGAGATTCAGGCTATGTCCTCATGCAACCACGAAAATGTTGTAACATATTACACATCATTTGTTGTAAAAGAAGAGCTGTGGCTGGTACTCAGATTACTTGAAGGTGGATCTCTATTAGATATTATCAAACACAAGATGAGGACTACAAATTGCAAACATGGTGTTTTTGATGAGGCAACGATAGCAACTGTACTTCGAGAGGTACTCAAAGGCCTTGAGTATTTCCATAGCAATGGTCAAATTCACAGGTATTATATACTGTACAAATTTTAATTTAAAATAGAGTCTAATCATACATTATTCACTAATAATAATTTAAACATCTCAATTATTACAAGTTTACTTATATATTATTAATATCTTTACAGGGACATTAAGGCAGGAAATATACTTTTGGGCGAAGATGGAACTGTGCAAATCGCGGACTTCGGAGTGAGCGCCTGGCTAGCTACCGGTCGTGACCTCAGCAGGCAAAAAGTCCGGCACACGTTCGTTGGCACGCCCTGCTGGATGGCGCCCGAGGTCATGGAGCAGGTGAGAGAGGAAAGTTACATTCAAAATTCTTAGCCTGCGCGTTTATCTTCATGTTTTGTGCTGGTGCTACTGTTTATTCAGTACTGTTGACAAGCTTTCGTTCAATTATTATTATTTTATCTTTTTTGAAATGATTTGCTGCTTTTAAATGAAAAACAGTTTTGGTTAATGACTAGACACAACACACAATTGTTCATGCT
The DNA here is from genome assembly GCA_030522985.1 of Torymus sinensis. Taxonomy (NCBI): domain Eukaryota; kingdom Metazoa; phylum Arthropoda; class Insecta; order Hymenoptera; family Torymidae; genus Torymus; species Torymus sinensis. The sequence goes on from JAPYZP010002570.1 coordinate 1,548, forward strand.
TTACATCTGTGCATGATTATACATGACTTGTTTATTACTTTGTTGATCCAATTATTGTACCAATTATGGTACAACTTTCTGACTTGTAGTTTCGTATGATTCTTTATTTGGAGGAATGGAGACTTGATGATAAGCATAGCTTTGAGCACTGGCATTAGTTATTTTGATAAATTGTATCTTTCTGTATTCATTTTACGAGATTCTATTTCTTTAAAGTACTTTCTGAGCATGGAAAATCCCGTTCGCGGATGAATGTTCGCTTGTGCAGTGTAGCTTTCTATTTCATGTAAATTTATAGTACCGACTGTGAATGTGGCAAGAAATGAATGTAATTGTAATAATTATATATGAAGAAGCAAAGTTTAAAGTTGAAAGACAAGAATGAGAAAATATTATATTCTTTATTTGCTAATCTGAAAAGTATATCAATGGAGTTTAATGAAATTTTTAAAAACGTAGTACATGTTCAGTGATGTAGTATGAAATAATATTATGGTAAAATTCTATATAGAATTTAGATTTATCTAGTAATTTCATTTTACTACAGTATATTATATTCAGTTATTATATTATTATTGTATTATATTCAATTATTTCATTTTACATACAATATTATATTCAATGATCAACTTCAGATATATTTTTATTTAAAATGTATATCATGATTAATATGGAATCAAATTACATATAAATTTTTTCTCGACAAAAATATCATTCTCAATTTTTCAATTGCCATTTGCTTCTTCACGAATTCTCTATATAGAGGTGTAGGTAAAGTAGCATCCCCAACCCAAATCGAATAACTTCCGAGATCTTTTTTGCGATCACAGCATCATGGCTACGACTTCAAAGCTGACATCTGGTCATTGGGCATTACGGCGATCGAGATGGCCAGTGGTACGGCACCGTATCACAAGTTCCCGCCCATGAAGGTTCTCATGCTCACATTGCAAAATGACCCGCCGACCCTGGACACAGCAGCCGACGACAAGGACCAGTATAAGGCCTACGGCAAGACGTTCCGGAAGATGATTGTTGACTGCCTGCAGAAAGATCCGACTAAAAGGTTAACATCTTTGACTTTTGTCATTATTTTGTTATCAAGAAAGTGTATATGAATTATACGTTTTGTAGACCTACGGCAACGGAACTGTTAAAACATCCGTTCTTCAAGAAGGCGAAGGACAAAAAATATTTACAGCAAACGCTCGTCGCCATTGGACCTAGCTTAGAGACTCGAGTGCAAAAGGTAAGGATAAAAACCAAAAAGCCAAAAAATAGAAAAGTTCAATATTATAATAGAGAAAAAGATAGATTTTCAATTTCTTTTGTATTTCACTGTAGAAGGGTTTCAGTATGTAATAAATTATTACAGGCATCGAAACGACAGCCGGGTACCTCTGGCCGGTTGCACCGGAATGTGACTGGCGAGTGGGTCTGGTCGTCAGAGGAGGAAAGCGGCGGTTCCAGTGGCGAGGAGAGCAAAGAGGCATTACCCATTAACCGAATCGAGCGCACTAGCAGCGACGAGGATGGTCCCGATCAAGACGATTATTACGGTCAGAACAGAGACATGCAAAATCGCAATGCGATGCCAGCTGATAAAAATGTTCCTATCAATCTAGTGCTCAGACTTCGGTAAATTTTTATTTTTAAACGTTATTTTTCAATTTTTGTCATATTTAAGATATATGTTGATCGAAATGTTTTTTTTTTTCAGTAATCAAAAGCGAGAACTGAATGATATTAGATTTGAATTTGCGATCGGTGTGGATTCCGCTGAAGGCATTGCAGCTGAGTTAGTTGGTGCTGGACTTGTCGATGGCAAAGATATTGTCGTCATAGCAGCGAATCTTCAAAAGCTTATTGACAGCGCGGGACAAATTCGCACTGTTACATTTCCTTTGGTAAGTATTTTTCTTTTATAAAATTTATATTTAATTATTGTCATCACAACCAAGTAATAACAAATAATTATTTATTTTTAAATTCAAATAACGCATGAAAATGTTCTTTTCTACATTTTGTATAAAAGTGTCTGATTGGAAATGTATTGCCTCTTTCAGAATTCGGGTCACGCAGCAAATGAAGTGCCCGACGACAAGGCGTTAATTGGATTCGCTCAGATCTCGATTACGGATTAAGTGTTATTTAACGTTTTATGTTGTATGTTTTCTAAAGACTTTACAACAGTAAAGCGAAAGAGTTTTGCCTCTGTTTTTTAACCACGTCAATGACTGCATATCGAATCAAAGTATTATGAGTCAACTTCATAAGTGCTGAGATATAAAGACGTTGGATTATTTTATTGGATAATAACTTTACATAAAAAAAACTATGTCTTGTTTAATTTATGTGAAAAATATTCGTGTTGATGATGTGCTGACACGTTTAAATGAGTTATATATTATAACGAACATTCGTCATTTGCGCTGACCTTAGATTTCTACCGCGCGGTGAAATGTTACAACTCTTAGTTTGACATTTCGTTTTTTCTTTTTCGTTCGTTACACTTTCCTCCTTACTTTTTTTCATAAAAGTCTCAATTATGTAAATACTAGCAGTAAACTTAGCTTTTTGCCTCTTGTAATCAAACGAAGAGAGTTGTGGGAACGAACTAGTAAGAACACTCAAGTGATGCAAAAAATATATCGAGTTGGAAAAAGAGCATCTTCGATGGAGCTGAAAATTTTAAAAGATCGTGAGAGTTCTACTTTTACAAATATAATATTTTACCAAACCAATATTCAATTAAATGAGAAAAAAACAATAATTTAATGCCAATGAATGCAAACTACGAGTTCATTTGCTGTTGATATTGTAGTAAATTATCATTGCACTCGATGCTAATATAACAAAGAACGTTAAATTATTATACTCAATAAGGCAGATGAATTTGGGCGTTTCATTACAAGTGTTCGTCAAGGTAGGACTTTTACACTTTTACATTTATGTGCACTTCAAAACATCTCTACTTCATTTATCTAAGATGCAATTTTATCGATCCCTACTTCATGCTTTTTGTCCTAGATAATAAGGAGACGCGAATAGAAGTACGATAAACAAAAAATCCTTTTGTACTTAATTCGATAGAGTCGGTTAGGCACACATTGCCTCTGTAGAATAAAACTTGTAGAATAATGATAATTGTATAAGAATTAACACACGTGCTCGTACAAATTTTAATTCCTCCATTTATAATTTGTATATTTCTAAATCAGACAAAACTGCGAACGTAATAGAAAATAATCATGTATGCGAAATATTGTTCCAGATATGGAAACACGAATATGCCGTTTTGCAATAATTATCCCAAACTAGTACCGGTAATTTGGGCTAATTATAATTGCTTTTTTAAAAATGATGTTCTCTAAAATGCATTAAATGAATTATAAATATTAAAAAATTGCCATGTTTAAATTTTTTGGAATTTTAATACAGCACATAATTTAATGTGCTACATATACGCAAATAAAAACATTTTTTAATTAAAAATAATTCTCGCTGATAATAAACATTGTTAATTAGATTTTTATAAGAGATTGTTATAATTTTCGATTAAATTATTTTTTTCGAGTAGTTAATTAAAGTCAGATAGAGCGTAAATTGATACAAAAGTTTTGGAATCTTTACTCATTAGGTCGAGTAGGACAAACAAAAAAATAAACGTTTGGCAAAAAATGCTTATTCCGCATTTCAAATATTTTATAATAAAAAAAAACCTATTTCACGACTATTTTTGTCTAAATATAATCAAGGCACTTATTTCCATTGTATACTCTCGGGGAATAAAAGCATAATTGTAGTTGAATAAGCCGCGTCCGTTGTAAGAATTTTATAAGCTTTTCCCGTATCGTATATGTAATTTTATAGTCGCATTGCGAACGAAGCAGAGCTATTGGATTATATATATTATATATAAATGAATAATGTCGTATAGCATTTTACACACATTTTTGTCGGGACTTGCGAAATCTCCGGTATATAATAATCGAGAGCATACGATGATGACTAGAACAAAAAACCGTAAAATAATGAAACTAATAGAATTGGCAAATGAAAATAATAGCAAAAAAAGGGACGGCGAACACGCGCTTTAGGCCTATGTAATCCGTAATATAAATATCGTGCCTTATCCGATACATTGTCCCGAGATTTTTAGACGAGCCACAGAGGGAGAGTGACAAAAAGAATACAGAAGAGGAAAATGTCCGGAGGAGGAGTAATGGTATAGTTTGATATTGTACGACACACGGTCATAACAGCCCTTCGTATCGCATTCTTCACACATTCACACACACGCAGCTTTGCCGAAGCAGTGCCAAAAGGAGCGTACTGTATGTAGAGATTACGAAAAAGTCAAACTATTTATTTGTATCGATGATTAACATGAAAAAGAACGTTTAGCAAGTACACACCCCCGTTGTACACGATTCATTTGATATCCCGTCTCTGTATGACAATCTTTCTTCCTCTCTTTTCTCTGCAGTACCTGTCACTCCAATAATCCAATATTTAATTATTAAAAATAAAATTATGATTATTTTTGTGTTTCAAGGACAATTTTTTGGTTTATTATTTTTTTACACAATCATTATGATATTTACATATTATATATTATTTTTAATTTCTCATCGTAAGGATATTCAAATACTATGTGCTTTACAAATACGTAACTATTTGCTTCAGTATTTCATATAAATTTAACTTAAAAATTTGCTGAAACTGACTTTACGTTTAAAGTGTTCACTAGTGCAGCAATGTAGAGCTATAATAGTGTAAGACTCGCAGAGGACCTCGGATCGCAAAAAAAAAATAAAAAAAAAAAATTATTACTTAGGAGCAGCTGAATAAAAGGCACGGCGTTCAATATTACATATGAGAATATTGCGGATGCGGAAAAATAAAAGTAGATACAGGACAAACATGGTAAGAATATGAAGTTTTATTGATTTCCGACTAGGTATTCTGCGTAGACAGGACTTACTACTGTTGATTCTTTCATTAAATTAGATCCAATATTACGAAGCTTATTTCTTATAAAGACGTACTTCAATCAAAAATAATTATTTTTTTTTATGTTAGACTATGAATGCATATTTAAAAATTAACTATTATATATATCTTTGGTGTTACCAATATCGAGTTTTATCTCAAGAATTTCGTTTGTTACTGATAAAACCTATAAAAAAAAAATGTTAAATAAACATTCTCTTCAGCCTTTTCCTTCGCGTAAGTAACGAAACCTTGAACATATTTAGATAGTAAAAGAAAAAATAGGAAATAAGTAAGTATACTGTAGGTGAATTTCCTGTCCATGTACATACAATTTCAGTGCAATACACGGAACCCATACGCACGGTGCTCCAAAATGCCAACAGTGCGTGTGCGCAACCGCGGCTATTATATCGAATATATAGTCTCCCTCGCGCTCTGCCCTCAGTCCTATCCATATTTTACGCGAATACCTATATATATATACTAATATTTTCGCATATAAGCAACGTCAGTGAAACCCGGGGCGGGCTACATATCCCCCAACTTGTTTGCTTTGGCCGGGCGCGTGTGCTCAAATTACGTAACTCAAAACAAACCCAGAACCGCGACGCGTAGGCGGCGTAGGTATTCCCTGTCAATCATCAGATACCAACAATACCTACCCCTAACCCTGTGCCTCTCCACCCCCGGCGAAAGAATGGATTTATAGGCCTCTATCCTACTTTGGAGTGGAGAGAGGCGGCGATAATTATCGCTGGCTTTCTGCGCCTATATATATATATATATATACATTCAGCGATCGCTGACACATAGGCACATACACTAACACGTCGCTATACATGTTTCCGTACCCACACATGCGGTATGAGGACCCCCGCGCGGCCTCGGGGTTCACGAGGATGCGCGTCCGCGATTTGATGGATCGGGAGCCCAGAAAGAAGCGAGACATGGATAAGGACGAGCCGCTGTGGTCCAGGATCGCCTGCCGGGTGCTCATGAACGTCGTCACGCATCCCTTCGATTATGTCAAGGTTTTAATTCAGGTTAGAGAAGCCTTCGGTCTGTTATCTCTCGGTTCTTTACGGTGTCGAGAGGTTATGTGATGCCTCTGTGAGGTAATGGACAAATTGGTGAAATATGTATAACTGGCCTCTGTTTTTTTGTAGATCGGTTATGAGCCCATCGAGCCCCGACCGACGACGACCCTACTCGGCAGGCCCGCCCTCGGGCTTCCCAACATCTTCCAATACGGTGAGAGAGAAAGGCGAGAGAGCGACATTTTTAATTGTTTTCGTCAAAGCGTTCAAGAGATCGGGGTTCATTGATTTTGTCGGGCTCGGGGATGCTGTTCAAGGTGTTTGAGGATTGTGGGATTTGGCTGTTGAGTCGTGTAAATTTTAAGTGATAATTTTATGATGCCAAGGTGCTGGGTGTCAGTGTCTGCTGTTGCTTACAAACACGGTGTTACATGATGAATTGCCATTTTTTTTTTTTTTGGATAGTGGCTGGGTGAAGTCATAATGTAAATATAGAAATATTTTTCTTGATTTGTTGTTTTTTTTTATTCTATCGAGGAATCAATTCTAATAATGAGCATTGTATATTTTTATACAAGCTTATCTTAAATTTTTAACTTACGTTGTTCAGTAGCTTATGTTTATTGATTATTTTGTTGTTTTGCAGTGAGGTACATTAAAAGTGTTGATGGCTTCTATGGATGCTACCGTGGCCTTGCACCAAAACTGTGTGCTCATACTATTTGCGCTGTGGCTTTTGATAAGAGCGTCAGGGCTGTCAAGTTTGAAGATGAGCCAACCGATACAATACCAATTGATGATTTAGATGATATGGAGAGGTGAAGTATTTTGGAAAATATGAAAAGATCCTTTTTGAATTATTTTTTATTTGTCCATTTAATTTTACAGAGATAAGAGATATGTTCAGGAATTTTTCAAAAGTTTGATTGGAAGAACAGTGGGAGTAGTTTTGAGTCATCCCTTTGATGTTATATCTATAAGAATGATGGCACAGTTTGTCGGTGGAGAAATCAAGTACATGTGAGTATCAAGGAATATATTATGCAAAGTGTCTGTTATGTAAAGTACAATATGCATTATGTATAGTAAGATAAATTAGCAGATGTAAAGTGCATTTTTAAAATTGAATTATGTATTTTTATCCAATGGAAAAATTGTTAAAAAACTCAAATGGCTTTCAAACTATTATATTAATGAATGTAATAACTTTTCAGAACGATTGTTGGATCAATTAGAGAAATTTACAGAGAGAATGGATTATCAGGTTTCTTTTCTGGAATTATTCCAAGACTTATAGCACATGCAACAACTTTAGCTCTAGTTAGTTCTTCAACTTACATCATCAATAAATATTTCATTCAAGACAGAGAATTGAGGACTTATACTGCAGCAACAATGACAGTACGTAGACACTTTTAATGTATTTTCCAGCAGAATTTAAGAATTAATTAATAATGACTTATTTTTCATTTTTATTGCTACAGTTCCTTGCCTCTACAATTACTTATCCTTTCTTAGTGGTTTCTCAATGTATGGCAGTAAACAACTGTGGGTAAGTGTTAGAATAAAATTTATTTGTAAAATTATATCTATTTGTTATTATGACTTTTTAACTAAATATTGGCTTTCAAATCAAATTTCATCATAACTTCTTTTCTTACTAGTTTAACTGCCGGAGAACCTCCTATGATGCCAATATATATAGACTGGGTGGACTGCTGGAGGCATTTATCGCGAACCAAGCAGCTAATGCGCGGCAGCAGCCTGCTTTGGCGATACTACACTGGTCCACAGATCATAATCAACGGCCGAGCTGTCGTAGATAAGACTAGCCTGTACATGAAGAAGATTGAATAAATGTTGCAGCAACTGCCTGTGTGTGTTCTCGAGTTTAAAAGTAATATTGTCTCACATGCCACCGTATTTTAGACCAAATGTATTTAAATACATTAACGAATCCAGGTGTGCATTTTAATTACAAAACAATGTGATGGTAACGTCGAGCTAGCTTCGACAAAGTATGAACGCTGTTGATTGTGTCAGTTGTTCATGTAAATACTGTGTAATCAAATTGTTTTCGAAAAGAGAAACCCAGATTATGAATCTTCAATGTTTTTCCGTGTTCGTTCATCATTAAAAACGACAAAATAATACTTATAATTATATATTTGATGCTCGCGATTGACTATATTAATACACGAACTTCCTCTTTCCTTGTAGAATACAAACAAACATAAAATTTTTGTTTTTTATATTTGTAAAATACTTTATGATTAATAACACGGCAAAACTTGCACAATATTTTTTTTTTTTTAATAAGAAACATGAACAAATAATATAAAAAGTAAAACAAAAAATTTGTTAATTTAAATAGTATTATTAGTAAATTTTGTTTTTATTGAGCAAAAATGGTTTGTTGAATCGTGTATTTTTTGTATATTGTTTTGCATTGTTTTTTTTATTTATTATTTATAATTCAGTCTTTTCTAAACAATGTTGTACACAAGTAAAAATAGTATTTTACAAATATAGTTGCATGACTTTAAGTTAAATTGCAATGACACAAGTTGAATTTTTTGTGATTTGGTGATAAGATGAATAATAATAATAATCAACACTTTTTTCCCAACAGGATGAAAATTTTTATTTTCTATTTACCAGCAATAACTTTGTTACCTCTTTATTTTTTAGGACATTACATTTACATATATATATTTATTTATATATTTATATATAGACTTTTTCTCATTCATAAAATACTCTCTATTATCGCAGTGTGTAAAGATATACAGAATGTGTTGGTTAAAAATTTATCTTCTTAGCCAACCATATCTCTTGGAAGATTCAAGGTTACATAATTTTGACTTGTTTCGATCGTCGAACGCTCCTATCCTTTATTTGTTTCGAAATTAGCTGTTTGATCAAAGAGTTGTCTTTCAACCGTCTAAATTAATAAGTGCGTGTATACGATATAAGTTTGTGTAAAAAACATGGTCCGCAAATTACACTGTAAAATTTACCATGATAGTATTCTTTTATACGTTTTCACTCTTTCATCCTTTGTGTTGAAAAATTGAAAATCTCCCCAGTAAATGTTCAGTCGATGTGTTCAAACAGAAACTTTTCGTTAGATTATCCTCTTAAATTTATGTCGTTTGCTTGAGTGACTCTTTTTCATTGATATTTTTTTCTATTTAATTAGACATTGTCCACATTATCCTGCCTTTAAAATCTCTAAGAATGCAAATATGGATGCTTCAATGGAGGAAATTGTCATGAATTCATGCGGAAATCTGCGTGCTCTAAAAGTTTTTTTGCTTAATTATTTGCTTTACAAGATTGATGTTATCTCTTTTTATTACTTACACTAGTGATAAAGGAAACTCTATTCACACGTCAATTGGGTTCATCATCTCCTGTCGAGGATTTTCTTTGAAATTTCGAATGCCTTTATCTTACATATCATTATCTTTCGCGATTCTTGAGATATATTAAATGGCACATGCATATTTTTTACATATAATTTTTTTTTTATGCAAAGAAATCTCCGTAACACAATTATCAAAACGATACTTCTTTTAAAAGAACCAACTTTCTCTTACTTTAGGAACTTACTACAACAAATGCTTCAAACATAAAAAACTTACGTAAACTTAAAAAAATATAATAAATACAATCTCTCGTAATGTCAACCGAATATGCTCAACACATTAAATCCTTTCTCGTGTAGAAGTATCCAATATATATCTGAGACAGTATCGAATATATACGTATTATCCTTTATTTATACACAAAAATATTTGAAATTCCATTTCTTTTTTTTTTCTTTTTTTTTTCTTTTGTTTGGTTTTGACTTTCGAAATTTCGGCCGACTCCCACCACTTTCTCTCACCGTTCATAAATAGTTTATCTTTAGGCGTAGCTGTTTAAAGAAATACAAATATATATATATAAATTTATCTATCTAAGTACATCTTTCCAGTCCCGTTTCGCTTCTCATTTGGACGGGGAGAGCGTCCAGCGCTCTCGCCTCTCATCTTCTCTCTGTCTCTTTTCGTCATATAGGCATCAACGCAAACGCAAATGTTTTATTAACCCCGAGCAAAATATACATATGCATGCGTGTCGTATAATTAAAAAAGCTTTGAAGTTTATTTTTTTCTTTTTGCATCTTTTTTTTTGACGTGTATATAATATATATAGATATATATGCAACGTTTTTTTCTATTATATATATATATATCTCTCTCTTTCTCTTTCCCACTTCATCTCGTTCCCGTCGATTGTATATTGTAGAAGTTCTCTTTACGTAGTATCGGCGGCTAAACTATATATAAGTATATATAACGGTTAAAGCACTTTCAATGCCAAAGAATCGTTTCGGTTACCTATCTCTTTGCTTTGCTTTAGTTTTCATCGCTAAAAAAAATTGACTTCACGTACGTGCAATTTCATGCTGTATTATAATATACGTCGGAAAGGAACGCCTTTTTCTTTTAAGCAACGGACGTTTCGCATTGATCGCGCGCTAAACGAAAAACTCGGTTACACACTCACCGAAGAGATATAGCAAACTGTGCATTTATAATTCTTCTAGGAAATAAGTAACGTATTTTATAATTCTTTCAGGAACCATATGACTTTTGATTGGAATCGGAAAATTTCGGCGACTGCGACACCGAATTCACGCAACGCGCGTATCGTGTTAATGTAAACAAAAAAATCTTCTCTCAGCGCAAAGTATAGAAAAACAGTAGTAAAAGACATTGGACGAAATCATACAATACAGAAACATATACATATGCGGGATTCATCGTATGATAGATTATTATACAACAAAACGTTCGTCTACCAATTTGACTGTATTCTTTGGCACTTTTGTTTCGGACTGTCACTTCGAAAGTATATAATATGTTACAGACTATAACGCATACACAGTATATACCTATATATTATAGAAAAAATCATATACAAAATGGAATGTTCGTCAACTAAAACGGATTTTTCTAATTACGCTCGCGGGCAGGCGGCTTCTGCATACGTTCTATATATTATATTAGATATACGCACGCGCGCGATTACACGTATATACATTGATAATACCTTACAGAGAGGCACGTGTAATCGCACGCGGTCATATTGAAACATATGATAGAGTACACGAGTCATAAACGAGACGCGGAAACAAGTCTTAGCCCGGAAACAAGCAGACGAAAGAACACCTCTTTTGGCTCGCTCGCTCGTACATAAACACCTATACACCTATATATACGCCTTTTTGCACCGATATACTGCTCTTTCTCTTTTGTTCTCACGAAACTACGATAGATAATTTCTGTCTGCGTGTGTGTGTGTGTGTATCCATACGTGTGGGTGTATATCGATTTTACAGGAGGATGACGACGTCGTAATAATTCAAGCACTATACGACAGCCTTTTTCCTTTGTATATATATATATATTTCCAAGTGCTTGTGAGTATTATGTGTGTGTGTGTGTGTGTGTGTGTGTGCGTGTGCGTGTGTGTGTGCGTGTGTGTGTGTGTGTGTGTGTGTGTGTGTGTGTGTGTGTGTGTGTGTGTGTTAGTTACAAGTGTGTGACGACTATTGATCATTTCGCCTAGTTCGTTTGTATTGACTGCGATTAATTGCTACCCCTGGCGGACTTATCATCGGGAGGCTGTTGCTGCTACTGATAGCTTTTATTTTTCTTCTTTTTATGTATATATATATTCTCGCTCTCTTCCTCTCGCGCGCGCGGAAACAATGTAAATAGCTGCGGCTTGCCGACCGATAGGTTTTGAGACAGTTTTTCTCTTACAAAATGTGTTTTATATTTTATTATTATTATTTTTTTTTTTCATAGAAAATCGTACAGATATTTACATTTTTTCGCGTCCTTCTCTGCTTTGGTTATTCTTTTTTTGTTTTATTACATATATATACGGATGGTACACACATCGATATATTATAATATGTATGCGACAGGGTTCTTCGTTTCTTATATAGGTTTCCATATATATATGTTTATGGTACGTCAAGTCTATATATATATATACGCTACGTAGCATGGAGATTTTCGTTATTGTTTCAATAGCCACAGTCAATTCAACAAAGAAAAGTCAAAATTCTGCAGCCGAATTCGTTAAAAAAAAAAAACATGACAGCCCGCGCCAGGTATATATATCTCGCTACTGTTATATAAAGTATCCCTATAACGTAAAACTACTGCACAGACGAGACGCATGCGTATACGCGTGTGCGTGTAATATGCGAAGGTGTCCGTCTCGTATCTCAGCTACTTGCGAAACAAAAAGCGAGCGCTCCGACAAAAAGCTGTATTACCTAAGATATTTTTTCTGTTATGTACTTTCCTTCCTCTCCTTCTCTCTCCCACGAGAAGCTAACACTGGTTTCTCAGTCTAGAGAATAGGAAGCTACAACGCTATAGGTGTTTGTTTTTTCTTTATACGTTTTTTTGTTGTTGGTTGTTTGCGTTTATCTCGTGCCCACGCGCACACGGCGTGTCACATAATCCTCTTTGTGTGTCGGTGGTCGCTTCTCTGCCTCGATATGATACATTGAAGTATGTATATGTATATATGTATGTGTGAGTGTCTGTGAATAATGTGTGTGCGTGTGTGTATGAACTAAAACACCGTCGGGGAGGGATTCTCTCTTGTTGTTGTTCAGGTTGCGCGTGGACGCGCCGGCTAGACGTCGTCGTCGTCGTCGGCCCGGCTGCGCGATGATTTGGCCGGTGTCGCCGGGGTCGGGTCGTCATGGAACATCGGGTTCTTTACCTCCATCTCGCCGGTCTGCAAGGCAATTGTCGGAATTAAATTTTCAAAAAGGAGGATTAATTTGAAATTCAGAAAGGTATAGAGGATCAAATTTTATCATTATAACTATTGGGCAGTATAGAAAAACGCTTTCCTAAAATTATAAGATAATATATACACAAAATCAGGAATCAGGAATTATTATTATTATTATAATAACTGGGTTTCTAGCAGAGGATTAGCATGAAAGCCAAGTATATACCATCAATTCAGCAAATAGCAAGATTTAAGTATTCACTAAAGTTCATAACAAAATTCAACCTCTTAAATTTGGTCCCATTCATCACAATCAATTTCTCGCCTTTCAACGATTTATATTTTATCTATGTCTGACCTACTTCGACCGTTTCTACTAGTGGACATTTTTTATGTCTCCCGTTTCCTACATGATTCAAGAGATTGTATTTCACAAGAGAATATAGAGCTTGTTAAGCCCGCAAGCTGCCCACGGGAGGTAACAAAGAATGAGGACGCCTTATTTTTCTATTTCTTATATAACTTGATATACAAGTGGCGCCGCAATTAACGCGTGAGATAACATTTTTCACGGCGATATTAATATTCTTTATTATGAAACGTTTATCACTACTGGATGTTTTCTTTTCTTGCAAATGATATTTTATTTATTCGTTTTAATTATGATGCAAGATATAAAGAAAGTTATTATTTTGAAACATTTTTAATTATTAAAAACTTATTATAAATAAGATGAGAGAAGAATTTGAAAGAAATTTATTCTCACTGCTCCAGTCAAAGAGCGCGTTTAAATTATTATACTATTTGCAAAGTTATATATGAATGTTTCTGCCGCACAGCAACTCGTTACTAACTAGGCAACATTTGGTTGTATGGCCTCTACAGAGGACGGATCATGAAATGCACGAAAGGGTATATATTTGTATTAATTACGTTCTGCAAACTTTTTGTTTTAATTAATTAATATAACAGTTAAAAACTTAAGAGATTTAGATTATAATTTTACGTTTGACTGTTTGTTTGAAGCTTTTGATATGATAGCATAAAGAATGAAAATCCAATCATCTTCTATAGTGACTTATACATAATTTGAAAATAAGAAACTCAAGAGCAGAGTAGAAGGAACACTCACCGGTGCTAGACCAGGACACTCATACACCGTGTAGTCGCCCTCCTCGTTCTCCTCGTCGCTCTCCGCTTCGGACACAGAGCCAGGATCCCTAACCGTAGACGCTCTACTGGAAGTAAAGTTCAAAGATTCCCTATTTGCAATAACATCGTTATATTAGCAAACATGGCCCACAAAACGACATAAAATATTAAGCAATATATATAAACGACGCTCACTTTTCCATGGCGATGATCTGCTGCTTCTGATGCTGGAAGTGGTACATCTGGGCGGACTGCGCGAGTCTCTGGTCGCCCGAGGGCGAGATGTCCTTGTTCGGGCCGGTCACCCCGTAAGCCGGATACTCGACGTCCGCCGCCGCCTTCGACACTCTTTGAAGTCTTTTCGCGTTAACAAAGTACGTTCGAGGTATATATTTTTCTTTTATTGCACACCATCACGCGAGCAATTGTTTTTCTTTTTTTTTTCGTTCTTTTTCTTATGAGTTTATAGCAAGGAACACTACGAAGGAAGGTTTTGTTTCGCAGTTTATGCAAGAGACTATTAGTTTGTACTGTCAAGTTTATATGTTAATTTGCAAGGAACTATTTGAAGTATACCAACTCGATTTTGTTATTAAGAATATAGGAACAAGCATTTTAGTAGTAAAGGTACGAGTTATTGTAACGTATTTATAGTTAGTAATAAAGGTGTGCATATAATTACTATATGAATCTAAAAAAGTAGATACATGTCGATCATGGTCAGACATGCATTTCCCGCGTGATTCTATACCAATATTGTATTATATTGTATTGTAGAAAGTCAAATTTATTATGTGCATTGTTATTGATTAAAGAATTAAAAGTAGACATTGCTTAATTTAAAAGTAGACATGCATTATTTCTGCCGTATAAATGAAAAGAGGGGATATATATATCTGCCCCTTTCCATTTGCAGGGCAGATTTAAATTCGCAACTGAGATTTTATCGTAATCTTTTGAAGAAACCCAAAGCTTTACTCTACCAAAACAACAAAGCATCGTACATTAACGAACAAAACATCTAAACACTATATAT
>JAPYZP010002572.1:0-13131 GCA_030522985.1 Torymus sinensis
CAAAAATATCATATTATTAAATTGCAACGCAATAATTTTACGTTCTAAGCTTATATGGGATACATATATGTGTGTATTCCCTTTATTAGTATTATTGTAATAACTCAAAGGATAGCAGATGTCTGAGATAATTAATAAGAATTCAAGAAAAATAATCAAATGTAGAAAAGAGTATAGGTAGTGAACCATCAAAGGTAAATAACTAAATTGACAGAAATGAATGTCGCTATATGATACAAAATGCAATTGGAGTTTCTTTATTATTTAATTTTTACTGATTTCTTTTTAATGTTTTCTTCAAATAACTTTGGAATTCTTCATTAAACTAGCTAGGGATAACAAAGCTAAGTTATAAATGCAAAAGTTTGTAAAAATTTTCTATCATCGGATACGCCTGCAGGCGTATGGGTACTCGCTGTTAAAGATCAAGTGGCATCGATCGACATAAAGTCGGACGCAATGATGTATGCTCATGAGAGGAGTAGCCCGCTTGCGTTGCTCAGTGTAATCACGTTAATATCGCGTGCATATCATTAAAAGAAAAGCTCACTGTCGAGTACCTAGCAACTGTTATAAACCAAGATAATGACCTTCCATCCATATTCACAATTATCTTCAAAACAAATTATCTAAAGTTTGTATTTTTGAAATTTTTATTGATCTGTATGACATAACACATCTGAAATGTATATTTTATCAAAGCCACTTATATTAAAATTTAAAAACTTTATGAAAATTTTATTTTGTTTATGATTGCATTTGTTTATACTACTGAATAACAAAGGTAAACAATTAAAATTAAAAAATGAAATAAATATGAAAAATTAATAATATGTGGGTATGTATTTGAATATAAGCTCGGACATTCCCGTTATTTCTCAAGTAATAGAACGTGTGTTTTATACATATTTGAAGCTTAGAAAAAAACTTAGATCTTTGTGAGATGGAATTAAATTCCAAACAAAAATTTAGTAACTAGAGTAATTATTCAATGCTTGGTAATTTTGTTGTACTCGAAGAAAAGTTTCACACAAGTATTATGATAAAGGATATTGGTAAGGACTAGCAATCCGTCGTCCCCCGTTAGAAATTTGATTTCTACCGCTGATATACAAGTAGTCACTGTAAATATTAGAACCATTGAAATGGGATACCAGAAATATATTAGCATATATGCTAATATATTTCTGGTATACATATGGGGCGTTTCGCCTCAGTTCTCCCAGGCCGGTAAGCGCGAGCGTCTAAACCTCACCTTTCCAGCGTGTGCTTGCGGTACCAAAATATGCCTATCGAAAAAACTTTGCGTTCGTTATCGACGTATTTTTTCGACAGCTTTCTTGCAGTGACATTTGTTTTTGATAACTTTCACGTTTTGATCTAGACTATTAAAAAATATATTCAAAAGGTACTTTTCGAAATATAGCACGTTCTATGTTTTTTCAAGTTCAAACGTGAAAATTACCTATCACCAACAATTGCTACCATGAGAAAACTGACTAAAAAATACGTCGAAAACGTATGCGAAGTTTTTTCGATAGGTATATTATGATACCGCTAGGCACGCGCTCAAAAGGTGAGGTTTAACTGCCCGCGCTTATCGGCCTCCGGGAGAACTGAGGCGACATGCCTCATATTTTGGTGGTATTTGGTAAAGAGCGCTTGCCATCGCAAACAAACTTTAAAAAATGTGTCTCTCGAATTTTTCGGCGACGAAGATCCGAAAACATTCTTTCGGGTTCGAGGCAATAATCGGTACGACCAGTGATAAACTGGATGAGTTAGTTGCGCTGAGTGCACTAATCAACAGTCGACCATTGTGGGTCAGTACAAGAATTTCGTGCAAACTTAAAAAACCATTAAAAAAAACAAAAATACACCAAGCATGCATGGTGTCACATCGGAGTCAAGAAGTACCTACAGCCATAAAAAAACAAACGAAATATTTTATTGAAGTTTAACTAAGTTCAAATACAAAAATTCAAATTATTTTTCGACTATGTAAGTCAAAATATCAATGTTCGACGTGTATTTGTGTGCTAAATGTGTGGCAACGTTAGTAGTCGTAAGTACAATTCTTCTAGTTTTTTATAGTTGCAACATCACATAACTTAAAATGACGTGTATTGGGAATCTGACGACGGCAGATCTTTTTGCAATAACAAAATTTTATGTATAATGTCCCGTTTCGCCGGATTGGTACTCCTACCTTATAAGACTTGCTAAAGTCCATATAACAAGGCGTAAACAATGCCTAATTGTCATCAGTCTAACAAAAACAGTCCAAAAACTCGTAGATTTATGCTGAAAGATATTTTTTATGCAATCAATGTTCTTATGTAAGAAATATATATTAAACAAAACTAGGAAAAATAAACGAAATGTTTTACCTTATAAAATAATTGTTTTTTTATTGTATAATTAAGCAGAAAGAATAAAGGACAAATGCACAAAGAAGAACAGAGTGTGGACTGCTATTCATATTTGTTTGTCTTTATACAATGAAATACCGCAATTCTATAGACCTCTAAAATAATTGTGATCAATGTAATACTACAGTATATATAGATTTTCTAAGCTTGAAATTTATCGTACGTATATTTATATCACCCCTATACTTTCCTATATTAATTTTAATTAGTGCAATAATTTTGTTCGTGTTTACAAATGAATGGAAACTGAAATGATTATTTATTCATGTATTTATTTATTTTGTTTAACAAGTTCAACAATTTAGCACAAGGTGAAGCA
Source organism: Torymus sinensis (assembly GCA_030522985.1). Classification (NCBI taxonomy): domain Eukaryota; kingdom Metazoa; phylum Arthropoda; class Insecta; order Hymenoptera; family Torymidae; genus Torymus; species Torymus sinensis. The sequence continues at coordinate 2,752 of JAPYZP010002572.1, forward strand.
ATGTAAACTGAAAATATTAAATAATAAATTTTATGGCAATATCGATTGTTTCAACCGTGGTTTATATTTTTCTAAATCAATACTCTTTATATAAAGTTTCTAGAAAATTAATAATAATCTTGTCGATATCATCAGAAAGAACTGAGTTCTCTATTTGTACTAAGAATTTATAATCCAGACAAGTAATATGTAAAATAGTTTAAGCTTACTTTGAAGATTAATTATTATAAAAGAGATACCTTTGGAAGAAAAAAATGACAATGTTAACCAAAAAATAAAAGGTATAACAACAATTGCTTAAACGTATACATATATAAATGCGATTTGATACTAAAAGTTTAAAATTGAAATGTATTGAATAGCTTCTGATTTTAAAATAATAGTTTTTGTCAATCTAACACAAAAAAAAACTTTACTAATATTTGCAGTTTTTTAATAAAATTATTTATCCTTTTTACAATCAACAAATATAACATATCATTTCATTTTCATAAACTGCACTTATTAGATTCGGTACCAACACATAACCAATACATAACTACTGTATCCTAAAGTAATATAATTTATTGTACATTCTTAGAAAATAAATATTTTTCTTTTATAATATAAAATAAGGATAAAATAAAAATTTAGTCAGAATATGAATCTTAAATATTGAAGTTTCATCTTTTTTACTTTTACGAATGTTCATCAAATAACAATTTTTACAAGTAATAGGGTACCAATAAATTCTAAATATCAAGATCTTTTATTTCGAAACAGTGTGCATCTAATTCCTACAGATGCAATCAATCTAAATAAACATGTAAACAATATAGATAATATGGAAATATTCGAAATGCCAGGTTTTGAAAATCCTTGTCAATCAACAATATATTTGATTATCAAAAGTCATTATGGATCTGAATTATTTCATTTAAAAGAAATGTATGATATTTTAAAAGAAGTAACTGACATTGCAACGACAACAACGAGAACAAAGTGTCTATTAATATATTACAGTAAAAGTAAGTATTTTATGAAAAAGGTTTAAAAGAAATTTTATGATATGCTTAGACGTTTAAGTTTTTAAATTTTTCTATTTTAACTATAAATGAAGTCATGTCCTTCATTATACCTATAATCCTTTCGAAAACACCTACGGTATTAGTTCTTTTGAATGAAAAAGTAACATATTTCCTCTGAAACTTAATAACGTACAAGGATATAATATGTACCGCCTTGCTTGCTTCTAACCATAATATGTTTGTTTATAGTGAAAATAGTACCAAGCAAAATAATAATAAAATTAATATTAGTGATTTTATGTACGTGGAAACTATATTAGATAAGCTAAATTTGATTCTGCGCTTTGTAACTGATTATACTGGGAAAGACAATATTTCTGCGTTATTCGCGAAAACATTTTCAAAATTATAAAATGATGAAATAACGATCTCAAAAGATTTTTTTTTAGTGTACTATTATTATTTTATCTTTAAAATACTCTAGTTCTCTTATATCAAAATTAACCGATATCAGACATATTCTAAATGAGCAACATTTTGATTCCATTGAAGATTTTTTCCAATCAAAAATGACTATTTACACTCGTAATACAACGAATACGACATCGTTAAGGTGTAAAAATTGTTTTCAAAGAGCAATAAAATAGACAACCTCTTAGATTCTGTAGATTTGGTTTTAGCTTTAGCTTTAATAAATCGTAGTCTGAAAACTTATGGAGTACCATTGATAAAGATAACTAAGCCGTCATTCCGACAGGAGCAAATAGTCTTTCGAAAAAGCTTCACCTTACGCAGAGAAGTTTGATCAGCTTCTGCAGTTCCTACAGGAATCGGACATCCCCGATCAATGGAGATGCAAAGCGGATACAAGTAAGAGAAGAGTGGAAAATGTATCGACGGGGGCCACGAAGGACACTCTCTTCAAGCAGCTTGTTATAATCATGTTTGTAGGATGTACACTACCTCGTTATCATTGTTTTCATATGTGAGTTAAAATATTACATCGCCTGCAAATACGAAGAAATAAAGTGTTCCGCTAGATGCAAGTTAATTGTAAAGAAAAATTTGTGCCATTTGTATCGTAAATAAATGATTTTTTCGCAAATCTCCGAAGCATTTTCCTTATAAAAATTGACATCTCTTAGATTCAGTATAAATTTCATTGGTAAGGGCAAGGACTTGGGATTTGGGAGAGCTCATCTAGAATAGAGAATGTCAGAATAGCCCGCGCGAGGAGCAGCGGAGAGCAGATAGTACAGCAGCAGCAGCGGCAGTAGCAGCAGCAGCGGCAACATCAGCAGCTACAATAACGATGGTATTATAGACATTAGTCCGTCTCACTCGCTCCCCCCTCCTGCCCCTCTCTCACTCTATCTGTCGACGTCTCGCTCGCTGGCAAATGGGCTCGCTCGGGATATATGGAGAGCAATTTGTATTCTGGTAACTTCTGGACTAGGTCACATCTATGGAGGCCCACTTTTCTGATTACCCGGTTAAACGTTTGCATTTCTCACTCGCTCGAGTGAGCCAGCCAGCGAGCCGACGGTATAGGTGAATTGGCCGCGCGTATAGCCCGGCGAAGCTCGCGAGCTTTATAGCCCGTCGCCGGCTAAGTTCTGCATCGGTTCGTCGTAAGTATGTCCTTTGAATGAGAATGACCCAAAGAGGAGCGATGCCAGCACCGACAGGACGAACCTCAATATTTCTCAGGAATGACGCTCATATGCAATCTACACCAGCTATAAAAATAGACTACCCACATTGTATTTATATAATGTTTAATTCCACTGTTGCCTTTATTCGATCTGATCAAATCTAATCATGTCAGCAATAAAGAGTTAATCTTTCGTATATAGCAGTGACCTCAAGTATCGTAAATCGAGAGGGCTGAAGACTTATAGAGTAGTCAAACCTTATCAGCATGAATTTCACTTGCAACTTGAAAGGTTTGAAGCTCAAGCAGTGGCTGCTTTACTTTTTAGGAGCAGATAATTTATTTACAACTTTGTCAAATAATACATCTTGAAAGGTATACGGCATACTCCAACAAGTCATATAATAGAATCGTAGTAGCTCGAAGCATCGTAATTGAGCTTCCCCGTTCGCAAGAGTGCATTAGGGTGAAAATTGCTTTCGCATACATTTCGCCTCAAAAAGTTCCCATGATAAGTAACATTTACAAAAACTATTTTAATTTAGTAGTATAAAAGCAATGAAACATCTGAAGAATTATTTTTGATAAGGATCCTCTTAAGGCTGATGACACTCTGTTACAAGCAGTGCACTTGCGTGATCAAAGAGCGTGGGCGCGATGCACCGGCATGGTAACATAGGTCCGACGTCATTGCAGACTAATATCGACCCAATATCAGACTGTTCTTTTACTAATTTTGAATACCTCCAATAAATGGAGACTGTCCAGAACATAGTGATTTTCCATATCTCGTTTATATATCTTTAAATACATACAGGCTTCGACTCGATGCTTTTGTACACCATCCGAGAAAAAAGGTGGCGAAGAAAGAAGTTGTTACTTTGTGGGGTTGAAATAGAAATGATTGTGCCGCGCCTTGCAAAGAGAGGGTAATTGTTATACGTAGAAAGGAATTGCTCGTAAAGGCGAAATATGCGAGTCCTCAACGATACTTATGCAAATGAACGGAGTCGCTCCGAAATACAGCAGCAGTCGCGCTGGCGCGGTTGGGCGCTATGAAGACTCAGCATCGGTGCGCGGGCGCACTCTTTGTCGTGGGCTTATCTGACTGATCTAATTGACATTGCAACCGAGCTCACGGCCGCACTTCCGAGTGCAAGATCGCTCTGCGCTGCGCTGCACCCGCTGCTGCACGCCGGCGCACGGGCAGAAAATTCGAAAAGCTCGCTGGCCTTGACAAGAGCGCGAAGAACAACGCACCTATGCCATACTCCACTTTACGGCCGTTTTTCTATATGTTTTCTGCAAGCCTAGTCCCTCCGAGGCTCTAATTAAATTTCCTGTACGCGCGCGCTTGCTCACTGATGGTGCCGGCGGTGCACTTGAAAAAGATTTCACTATAAACGACGTGTGAAAATGTCTTTGTTCCAGTTTTCAGTTAATACGTTGTCTCTGTGCTTTTGAGCGAGGACGCGAAGGACGCCCGACTCCAAATCAAATTTCATCGTTCGACGATTATTATTCGTTCAATCTCTCGTATAGGTAGATTGCTTAGATGATGTAAGTATAAAGCTGGCTGAGTCGAGTGATTTATTGCTAAACACATTTTTATTACGTACTTTAATTTTACTATATGCATCACTATCTGTATAGCTATACTTTCGTCACCTTTTTTAATTTGCATTGCAATTGTTGTTGATATAAACAAATATTGCACTATTTAATTCGTAAAAAAGAAATCTGATACATTTATGTTGTCGTCAGTAAAAATCTGCTCGCAAAGCGTTAATAATTCTATGAAAGGTATAACTCTCGGTCGATATTACTTTTTTTGTTAGAGTGTAAAGAAGATCTATAAACATCTCTCTGAATCTATTATACGCAGATAGCACATATCCTTCGGAGGTTCGAGGGTAGATTAACTTTTTTTTTTGTACACGAAATAAATGACTCACGTGGCCTTGAGACTATTTGCGTCTTTTGCAAGAGACGCCCGACTTTATGTTACTCATTCGACAGGATAAAGCTCCAGCTTATTTTTCTGCCCTACTTAATTGATTAGGACTCGGTACATCTATCTCACATGATACATCAGTTTTGCAGAAAAATTTTCTTTTTTTCTTTCTTATAAAGATTATCCAACGCTAATTAAATGTGTAATCGCAGAAGCCACTGAAAAGGTACATCTCATTGAAGCCATTGCGCACCTCCCTGAATCACGTCGAACGCAAAGAGGCACTCGATTGTAATTTCCGCTCTAGTTGCGGTGTCGATGAATTATCGATGACACTCTTTTTTTCTTCAAAGAAAATTCACGGAGCTTCTCGCGCTCAGCGGGTAGCGATCGTGAAGCACCACATGCTTAGAGACGAGAGAGAGAGAGAGAGAGAGACGGCGGTAAACCACCTTGGCTTTGAATCTCTCGCTATCGTATCACATTATCTGCAACACTTATTTATTGCAGCCGCAACGCGCTCGCGCTTCTTCCTCTTTTATGATCCATTACCGTCGCGGCTACACGCGCGTAATCGAAAACGAGCCTTCGTCACGGAATTTCGACGCGCAAGCGAGCGCGCGTGCATCTATTATGTAAAGCCGCCGGGACATTTTGACATTCGAGTTGCGCGGTGGCGGTGGCTTGTTGCGCCTTTACGCTTTATTATTGCGGAAGAATACTTTTATAATGCGCGCGCTCTCTTGCTCTCTGCCCGAGTGCTACACGAGCGTCGAAAATGCTCTACGTAAGCGTCGTTAATTCGAGCCATTCTTTTGCTGAAGGGCAACTACATCTTTACCTTTGTATAGGAAAAATTGATATCATCAAGAGTAATAAATAAATATCTTTTCTAAATGAAAAAATAGATTTTTTTTTATTTGTAATCAAGAACTTCTGACTTTAGTATTGGAAAAGATAAGATTTTCTGTCCAAGAAAGAATCAAATTTTACCTAAAATTTGTTTTACAAATCTGATTAAGTATATATATATATATATTATTTAGCTGCGGTATATCTATTATAGTTATTATTTCACGCGTTAGTCTGAATCATCATATGTACATATGAAAGTATCAATCTAGAAATGAAATTATAGAGTTTGATATTTTAATAAATCGGTAAATATTACACAAATGTCATGAATATAGCTATTTTAGTTTATTTTCCAAATGCGGCTTTACTACATCAAATGTTTTTGATCATTTTTCGTTAAACGTTCTATATTGTTTCTTTTAATAATTGATTGAATTAAAATATAAGAATAATAATTTAATTTTTGTTCCCATTATTATTGTATTTTAATACTCAGATCCTTTTGCTTATTTAGTTTATAAATATATTTATAGACTTTAAAGAATTAGGAATATGTTACAAATTCTAAACAAACATTTTGTATACGATCCAAATGGAAGCTTATAAATAGCAACAGTTGTGTTTTTAACGGCCATTTTAATATCTTCAATAAAAATAACAATGACGCCAAGTTGGTACAGTTAGCACCTCTCTCTCTCTTTTGAGTAGTTCAACTACTTTAATTGTTTAATCAAACCGTGTAATAATAAAAGCGTTGCCATTTAATCGAATACACGAAGGGAAACTGCTGATTCTATTCAAGCAAATTTTGACCAGTGTCGACAGTGACTAATGTATAATAAATTTTGCAATTTTATTTATCATTATTGAAAATGAAATGATGGGATTATTTGCTTCCTCGAGACGTGAGTGCTTAAAGCTCTCTATAGGCTTGATTTTTAAATAATGATTATATTGATATTTTTAATTCGAAAGGGGTGTTTTTTTTATTGTTTTTATTAAAAAATAGGGAACAGTGTTTACGGTGAGAAAGAGTATAAAAAAATTTAGCAGCATTTGACTGATACTCCGGTAAATATAAGTGAGAGATCGCGCGTGTTAGCCGCAGAAATGCCGATCGCGCGCTTACGCGATCGGCGCCGCGTCTCTGTTTGCGGCGCATTGCGCACGTGTTTGTCGATACTCACGTCGAGGACTCGCCGGTGGGCAGCTACTGTTTTTCTCGGAGCTTGCGGTTTCATCACTGCCGCTCTGCCAGCACGAGCTGCTGCGCCCCGCGGCACAAGGTGAGACCGAAGCCGGGCGCCGCGCGCGCCTGCGCGCCTTCACCTCCCCGATCGCGCACTACAAGAGCGAGAGCTGTCGCCGGGCCATTTTTCAATCCTTGCCTCAAAACTCTGCTGTGCGGAACTCGAGCTGTCACTGTGATTGCGACTGCGGCATGCCGCTCTGGCCCGCACTGCCGATCCTCGCCGATGCCGGAGTTATCACAAAACGTCCGGGGGGAGCGCACTGTTCGAAATTGTTCCTTTGCCCGTCATTTTGCTCTCTTGGGCTTTCCTCTCTCTGCGTGTGTGTGTGTGTGTGCCCACGGTCACGATTTCAATTTACACGTACTCAAACGGAAGAGCTAAATAATAATTCACGGCGAGTGGCTCGCAGCGCGCGGATACGCCGGCGGAGCATCTACAGAGTGTCATTTCGAATTCGAGCTTCCGAGCGCCGCGGGGACTGGAAAGTTGCGCGAGTTTCCGCCGCGGAACGGGCTGGAAAGCGAGGAAAAGGCGTGAAAGAGAAGACTTTTCCTGGGCTCCGACGGGCCGTCGACGACGAGCAAGGATTAGCCAATAAAAGTGTCCGGCACGAACGGAGGGATAGTTGGCACTGACAGATCTAACTATTTCATTGAGCAGAGCTTCTGCTCCCGTGTGTGAGCGCGCGCGCGCATGTCGTGGGCCTTCATATGTGTCCACACACGCACTCCCTCACACCCACACACGCGCATTCGCACACGCTCTCGACTAAGCGCTCGGCTTTGAGAGAGTGCATGCGTGTGGTGCACGCGCTAAGCTCGCGAGCGCCGACGGCGAGAGCGAGAAAGAGAGAGAGAGAGAGAGATGTGTATATATATGGCGCGAGAGGTATATAGCTTACAGTGGTCCACGTGCGTGAATGGACGCGTAATAACACACCACACGGGCAAGAATCGCCGATTACACCGCCGCCGCCGCCGCCGCCGCCTCCGTCGTGCTCTCGTCCGATCCGTACACGTACATGACACACGGACAGAGCGCGCACCGCAGATGTATGATGTGCGTGTGTATACGTATGGAGAAGATTAGGGGGAGGCGGGGGGTGCGTAATCGCTTGACGGAGAGACGGAGAGAGAGGATTAGTTATATAGCGGATCGGCTCTCGCAGTTTGGCGCTCTGACGAACGCTTTGCGTGATGATGTATCTAGCTGCTGTAAGAGCGCTGTTGAGCATCTTTTTCGTTCGAACACTATGGAGGTTTTAACGTTTATTTTACTACTGAAAACTTCCTCTCCAACTCACTCTCCACTAATTATTCAAATGATCACCATTATTTTCCGAATCTTGCGACATGCACAATTTTATACATACAAAAATAGAACATAATTTAGTATTTCTCTCACTCAGAGGTGACCCTTGCCATGTATTAAAAAAAAACCCACACGATAAATGTGGTACTACATATTTCGCATGAAGCCTCAAGACAAATATCGTTATGTTAAACGAATCCCATATGTACGCTTTGTATTTTCTTGAAGGGTTTCAGCTATCGTCGCTACTACACTTATACCACTTATTTTCTCATGTATTTAGTGGCGCTACTTGACGCTTAACACGACGTTTACAGACACATCTCTTATTAATAAATTACATTTAATATGTTATAAGCAACTGAAAAATGTTTATGAAACTACCTATCTCTTATTAATAAATTACATTTAATAGGTTTTATAAGCAATTGAAAAATGTTTATGAAAATATCTATATCAATTAAAATGATTATTTTGACAATTCTTCAACTAATTTTATTCGACTTAAAATATTTATTAATCTATTTAACATTTGATGGTATTTAGTCAAAATCGTAAACAAAACCTTTCAAATAATTTTACAGATCCCTTCTTGAAAGAATGTTGATAAAACGTTTTTCAACGCAATTTAAAAACTAAAAAATAATCGCATCATTTATTACAAGTGTAAAAATGTCTTGAAGTTACCGTGGATAAGTTTTCCTAATTTTAATATATTTTTTTAACACAAAATAATATTGGTCATGTCAAAGAAATATGATAACCACTATCATGCATTTATTAGGAGACATGTATATTACCTTCGAAACGTGGATTTGGCGCAAACTTTGCGATATGTTTTTAGGTATAATAATAGTCGCTAACTCTCAACAAAATTAAGTTATATACATAGATGTTTAGATTTATTTATTAAAATAGGTATTTTAACCACAATATTAGCAGAATTATTAATGCAAACGAAAATTATATGAACTAGTGAAAATTTCTATGTAGGAATCCGTAGTTTTGTCAAAATACTTTGAATGATCGAATTTTTCTAGTAAAAAAAATAAAGACTAGTATACTATACCAATATATATTATCTGTAACGAGTTTGCAATGGTTCTTTTTTCTAAAGATATACTATTATTCAAGATATTCCTCCTTATTATATCAAGAGATTCTATTGATATTAACTCTGCAAGATTACAAAACTAGATAGAAAAAAACTTTAATTTAAGTTTTATAGCTCATTGAAAAATATTAATTTCTTCATGTCTTACAAACAATCATAGTTCGGACCAGGAAATGATAAAAATATCTCCCACAAAATCGTTTAGAAAGAGAAATTTTTTACTCATTATCGTACATGAAATCTTTGATTCCTCATATCTTCCTGGTATATTAAATGACATAATTTTTAGACAGAACCTTTAGACTGTCGAAGTTTTAGGTACCAAAACGTCCTTTAAAAATGTCCAATCATGTACCAACTGTGTACAAAGTTTATATCTTGGGTCTAACCGACATATCGGCTTTCCGGTAATCTAAAGTTTAATAGAATACCATATTTGAAATAAGCTAAACTAAAGGCAGTTGGATGCGTTGTGAAATACCATAAATCGTTTAGCAAAAACTCATCAAAATCAGTTTTCTGAAAGTAAAACAATTTCAAAAATGTTTTTGGAAAAATATAATCGATTGTATCATTCGAAAATTTAATAGGTGATTCGTTATAGTATTGTGGAGAGGTGGCAAAGCACTTTTAATGTGAAAAAATCAAATCAAGGTGCCGATAAGATAGAGATCTACTTTTGTATTGCACGGCTATGTGAAGCATCGACACGGATCCCTGCATTACCGGAACTTAAAATTTTATTATTATTTTTCACATCTAAACAAAAATGTTAGGAAAAAGTGTCCTTACAGATGCTTCCAAATTGCATTAAGTATAGTCAATTAAATATTTTAATGACTCCATCTGATAGACTTTTCACAAAACGTTTTTGAAATTAGTAATTTGATTGATTACTTGATCTGATTGATCAAGGTCTCGAAAATTTCAAAACGTTTTTGGAAAATTTTAACTGATGGAATCATTCAAAAATTGAATAGGCTACACTTGATGCCATTTCGAGGCGCCTGAAGAACTTTTATTTTTTTCTAAAATTTTTATTCAAATGTGAAAAAAATATAATTTATGAGTCGGAAAGATGGATATTCGTGTCGGTACTCTATAAAACGTTAAACAGTATAATAAAAATTAATTAAGATATCATTTATCATACAAATATTCGGTTATCATACAATAATCGGTCCTTTATAGTGACTAAATAGTGGTTACCGGAACCTTAACTTGTAAATATT
>JAPYZP010002573.1:0-14905 GCA_030522985.1 Torymus sinensis
CTCTCTCTCTCTCTCTTTCTCTGGGTATACCTGACTCAGAGGATGACGGCTACGACATTCTCTCCTCTGACTCCCGATCCTCGCTCTCATATCGTCTCCTCTCTGCTCCTTTATCTTTATTCCTCTCTCTTCCTCTCGCTAGCCTCTTTGATTTCCCCCACCTCCTCGCGGCTCTCCTTTTATTATCATCCCCCTCTCTTCCTCTCTCACTCCGTCCTTCTCCCATATATCCGTGGGAGCGAGAAGAGGCGCATACACACGCTAGTGCGCGCGAGCGGGACCACTACATTATGACTCCTATATCGCCATCTTTATTATATCCGCAGACGCGCCGGGCTATCCTTTGACAAGCTCACTCTCCTTCGCCTCCACCTCTTCCTCCTCCTCCACCTCTTTCTCGTCCTCGTCTTTACCTTATTTTTCTGCCCGAGGAATATCTTTGGCGCGCTGATCGGCTCTCTTCGCTTTCTGAGCGTGTTTCGAATTAAACTGCGGCTTGTTCCGCGGCGATTCGATGCGAGGAAGAGAAAGAGAGAGAAAGAGACAGTGGATGTCAGTTGGCTTGGCCTCTTCTTTTTTTCCAACGTCCTCTCATACTGTTTAGATTTCTCCTTTGATACAACACAAGAATTATATCACCCGGACGAACCGGTCGCCGGAATCGACATTCTGTCTCTTTCTCTTTGCTGCGTTACGCTGCTGGTTGCGATATCATTCGCAATTTGATTATCGCGCCTGCCAATGCTTTTTATCTAAGTATTGTGCGACTCTTAGATGAGCAACATATGGCCGATAAAGTATTTTTACATTTCCGTAACTCTTGTAAATTTTGGATGCAGACAAAGATATGCAAATGTGGTCTATAAGCGGTATTATTTTACATTGCGTGTCAGATATTCTAATTTTGTATTTCAATTTGTATTTTACAGTTTGCTTATTGTAATTTTATCTTTACTATTTTATATCATTTTTAAATTGCACTCAGAAAATGATCATATTCTACACCACTGTGAGTTTGTACCTGTAGAAGAAGGATTTTTCCCCAAAAATAAAGCCCGTAGATTTCCCCTCTCCTCCTGCATAAAAATCAACCACGCCCACCATTATTATATTGATATAAGACAATTTTTCTTTGAATATTATGGACGATATGATAATTAAATCATTTATTCGCTACGCAGACTTCTCTGCCTTTTCTACGATACAACGCGCTCGATTTATCAGTCAAAAACTGGCTGACAACATGCAATGCAACAGTTTTGATGGAATACGTAACCTCAGGCTTCTCCCAAAGACGGTTTGCAATCTCTATGGTTTCTCTTTGCACGATTTACAATGGTTGGAATCCTGAACTGTTGATGGTTTTAGCTTTAGTCCTGTTTCATTTATTGACGTCATAGCAGTTTCACACTTTACTACACAGGCCAGAAGGAATGATAGTATCCCGCAAAGTGATATAGCTAAAGCTCTTCCTACAATTGACAGCTTTTTTTATTAAAATTTACTGCACACTGACAACAATTTTAGGCTGTAGAAAACATAGTTGTGATCTGCTGTACTAGCACTATTTATACAGATCATTTACCCTTACAGACGACTATAGCAGCTATTCATTGTTATGATGTAACGGCACTGTTGGTCAGATGCTGAAACTGTATGTGTACAGCTCTGACAACGATACCATTTAGTTACGCCGACTATATTTGTTTGTTGACAACACTAAATAACCTAAAAAAGTAAAAAAATCCGCCGCATCAACGGCGTGTCCGCAATCCGCTTTTGCATATTTCACCTGTAATCCAGTGTATTTATCAATCGAGATTATTTTAATTAAAATTATGTGTGTATGTCGAATCATAACCTATTCGCCAAAACAAAATCAGCCGAACAGTATCGTTGTTAGAGCTGAACTTACAGTTCTCTCAATCGAAAATTTTGTTCAGTGTACATATTTGCCCTGTAACATCTTTCAGTTGATTCCTTTATCAAATAAATTAGCACCGTCTTCACGTGCTACCTTTCTACCCGTCGCGCCTCTGAGTTTCTCTCTAAGGTTCGCAAAGGAATTCTTTATCCCCTTTTGATGGGTTTTAGAATGCATCTTATTTATTAGATAGAAAGCAAAAAGTGTTGGCCAAACCGGAAACCTCACGAAGGGTTGAAACTACGTTGGGTGTTCCACAAGGCTCTATGCTGAGCCCCTTGTTGTTCTGTATATATATTATCAACGACATACATTCACTATTTACAGTCACAGAGGTTAAACTAATACGTTTTATCAATTAAAGTGACAGTTATTGGTGCATTTTATCTGTATTTATTTTTGTATTGTATAGACATAGTTTTCATTTTAACATGGTTTCTTCCCCCGGTACAGTCAGTAGAGTAATGCCTGAGTTAGGAGTTACACTCGGGACAACAGTTACAACAAATACAGTACCCGTCTAAGTCGATGAGCTTTACAGTGATTTACTTTTACTTCCAAAAAATTAGATCTTTACTAAATAAGACTATCACAACAAATCCATGTCTGACTATACTCGGCCTCCATCTACTTCATTTTTAATGACCATCCGGTAAGTAGAAGGAATACGAATTTTGTATAAGTTAAATCTCTTTTATATTTGAAACAATAATTAAAGTTGGATGAAGTTGACTGGTTTAAAAAATTATCAGAACGCACGTATTTTCTATATATTTAGTTTCTTAACAGTTTCAGTTAAGTCTTGCGATTTTCACCAGATATTTTTTGACATTTCTAGAAACGTTTTTACTTTCTAACTAAAAATTAATCAATAGCTATATGCGAGAAATATTGTTTTTAAAACCTTTTTAAAGATTTAAAAAGATTACAAATCGATATTTCCTAATTTAATGTTACACTTTACCTTATGAGGATTTATATCGCGTCTTTCTGATTTTCAATAACGGAGTTGAATGTTGTTAAAATCCAATTTATTAACATGTCCATCATTCATACAATGTTCTACGTTCCTTTTTTTAATTTTCTAATATTCTTTCAGTATTTCTCCTTTGATAGCGACACAAGAATTATCAGACAGAACTCTCTTACTGTGCATCGTCGTCTCTTCTCTCTCTTTCTTTTCGTTTCTTAATCTGCTCGATCAAGACGCAAAAAGTGCAGCAAAGCGCCGTTTCGCGTAATTTGATTCTTGTGTTTCTGCGATGAAACGTAATCGAACGGCATAGTCTTCGGCATCGAGAGATGCAAACGATGACTCCTTTTTCCAGTCCCTACCTTTTCTCATTTAAATATTCAGCGTATAACCGGTATGTACAAGTCCGCGACTTCAGGTAATACATTTCGGTTTTCATTGTTACGATAAGGAAGCTCTTTGGCTGCTTGTATACATTTCAGATCTGAAAAGTGTATGGACAAATTTCATAATGCTCTTATATGATTAGAATTTAATTTATTAAGTGTTTTTCTCAATAGCTATTTTTCTCTGTAGACTTTATAAAAATGAAGCAATGAAAAATAGATTGAAAATTAGAATGCGAACTGATAAAGTAAATATTTACTTTTGGACGCAGGGAAAAAATTATCACTATTATAAGAATGTGTTGGCTGTTATTAAGACAATTATTTTGATTGTATAAATCATCAAAAGTAATAATATTCTATAGTACTAAAAGTAAACAATGGTTTTCGAAACAAGATTTTAGAACATTTAATGCTCATTTGTTTCACTTTTCGGTATGACTGTACGTATAATTTCATAGTTTATATGTTATTCTTCAGAAAATATTCTCGAAGTAGCTGCTACTTTTGGGAATTTTCATAAGGTGAATGTTAAATTCAAATAGCAATAATTCCGCAACTATTCTCAATAAGCCACTTAAATTTTAAACACCCTTAAAATATTCTAGTCAACGTTTCGCTTAATTATTTTCAGAAAATTCTTATGCTTCAAAAATTAATATTTTTGTAATGAATTATAATTGAAAAGTAAATAAACACTTGAAATTTTTCCATTTATTTGTTTGTAATTACAAACTCGTGCAAGACTTTCTTTTATCATGTGAAACCCGTCTAAATGATGCATACTTTTATGTGTTGGAAAACATAGAGAGATATAATTTGTATAATGTGTCGCACAAAATCTATATTGTGCACTCTCGAGCGTTGCTCTTGCTCGTCTGCCGATCTCGCACCCCTCCTCACTACAGCTGTGCGCTTGTTCTGTCCAATAGATTTCGAAATTCGCATTTTCGAACAAGAACATATTATATTTTTCATAATGTTAACATAGTTTCCAAACTTAACTATGAGAAGAATAATAGTTATATTCATTGAAAAAGCAATTTTCAAGTATAAATGCAGTCTACACTGTTTTGTTTAATGTTTCTCCATTAATGAAAAGCTCAGAAAAGAAAACAAGCTTTCAAGTCAACGGCGCGACAGGCACACAGAAAGCTGCAGCGTGAAAAGCGTCAACGTGTGAGTGACGTTGACGTACTTGAGACAACGGTAGCGAGCTCAGCTCAAGCGACTTTTGCTTTACGGGCAAGATTTTCCACGGTGTGCGTGCCACCGCGGAAGGCGACATTTAATTACGTTGGCGAGCCCGGAACGACACGACGGTTGCCTACTTGCGCGCGAGCCTATCGTGTTTAATGCGCGAGCGGCGCAGAAACTGTGAGACGCGCGCGAGTTGAGAGTAAACGAGGGCCGAATAATTACATGACGAGAGTATCGTGAACGCGTGCATTGCGAAAATTGTGAATTTTAATTGGACCACTCGTTCGCACCTCCGAACATGCGTATTAAGATATCCGGTTAGATTAGTTTCGATCTTGTTTTTCTAGTTTTCTGACGTGACTTTTCTCTTCCTTCCCGAACGCGACGCGTAAAAAGTTAAACGCCAAATTTGAAAAATGAGAAATTTCTCACGGATGAGTCTAATAGCAGACGATTTGTCGCAAATTTTAAAACAATAAAATGCGAACAATAGAATCGTTTTGGAAGAGTTCGAACACAATTTTTAATATGTATCAGTAGTGTATTTCTCAAGTATCGCAAGACTATTTTATTGAGATTCAATTTTCTGTCGATTAAAGAAGGATAAATAGCTTTTCAATTTTTTTTTTTAATTTCATCGATTTGGCGTCAAGCATCTATTGATGAGAGGAATAACGTTCAAAATAGAAATTCATTCTCCTCCATGGTTAATCTTTCCTTGCTAATAAAATATAATGCCAATTAAAACTATTTTTTGCAAACGATGCTTCATTAACTCATTATTAATGAATGAAATATGTCGGCGCTTAAGGAGAGTTTAACGATCCTCAAACTTTATAGTCGCTGCCTCCGCGTTATAAATAACTTGTCACCGTAGCCGAGGCGTTTCTAAATATAGTTATGTTGTTTAAATACTTTCAGGCGCGCGCGCGCGCGCTCATTGGCGAAAATAATGCGTAATTGCAACAAAAAATTTTGTGGTTTCCATAAAATGGTCGCGAAATTTTCAGTCCGCGTATATAAAACGTGATTTGTGCAAGCGTTTTGTATCCGCGGCAAAGGAAGAGATTCCAGTGGATAGCAATCGCCGGTGCCGCGCGGTTCACGCTACATTGATTGTGCCGGGGGATCCTTGCTTGCTCACCTGCCCAATAGATGGCGCGCACTGTAGTAAGATGAACAGATAAGATGTTTGCTTTTAAGTGCAGTCGTTTCAAACCAGTTATAATTGGTGTACGTACACGCGTGTGCGTATACGCGCCCGCGCGCAAAGCAATTGCTTACGAAAATACACCAGGGAGCCTCGTCACTTTAATGAGTAGTTTAATGTGACTCATTTGTCTGAATATAATTAATCAGCACTATATTTTACCGACTTTTCTCAGTCTGGTAACTTTAGAATGAAAAATATATTATAGTCCTGGAGATTACAAATTTGCATTTCTACGGTGCAAAACTACAAAGTGGAACCGGGATGATATTTTGTTGAACCTCGGATAACGATAACTTTTTTTAAATATAAAAATTTAGTTATAAGAAAAAAATTATCAATTGCAAATTGTTGACTTTTGTAATTGGTATTTTATAAATATTTCATGAATAATTAAAAATATTACTTATGTCGACTGCAATTTACTATTCACTGATAAGAATTTTTCAATCGGTTTTACAGTCTTATATTTCATGCATGATTTAAATGTTTTATTTAGAAATTGTATAGTGTCATTAAAATAGATTAGTCTATTCGTCACAGTTGTATTTACAATACATAACAAAATTGTTGTTTTATTTACATAAAACCACCCTCAGAACTCTTCACAGATTTCTAATAAAAAGCAGCACGAACGGAACCTATCGAAGTAATTTCAACGTTGTCAAGACAGCGTTTGTTCGAAGTTCAGATCAGAAACTGAGGACCGAGAAAGGGTTAGCGCCTGACTGTCCACACCTGCGTCAGTTTCTGATAACCCGCGTAAAAATGTTAACTATTTCCAATGTATCGCTAGGACCATATGAACGAAATATGGCTCATAGGTGAGCCATTGTATTGACCTGATGTATGGCAGAAATGTCGCCGCGCACTTCTGTCTTTGGCATTGAAAAGTTCCAGACCTTCCAAAATCTCTTTAAGAATGACGCGATGGGACGAACTAGACAGTTATGAGAGTTTCGTGAAAGATTCATGAAACAAGAAGGAATTCTTGTGTTTAATTGGTGGGCGAGTATACTGCTGTACAGGCGAAAAAAAAATCATAACTAGCACCTTTCTTCATTTGTACGGCAGTATACTTGTCGCTTCTGGTGGGTAAAATGAAATTGAGTTTGTTTTATATTTCAATCAAAGTAAATATTTCATCATCTTGATCATTTTACAATTATTTCATATATATAAATATCATTAACTGAATTCTTGTAAATATTATTGTACGAAAATAATGGAAATGATAAAATTTTATAACATCGATGAATGTTCAATAATTGTGTAAACAATTTTTTTGATCCGTATTAATAAGTCACTTGTATTTAAATTTTAAAACTTGACTTGCGGTAAGTAACATTGATTGGCAGCGACAATTATTCATTGAATAATTTACGATTACTTCTATCCGAGACTAAGAACGTCCTCTCAATTTGAAATCAATTTCAATCACACCAATTACTCGGTATACTTCTCGAGCAGAGCACATGCATTCCACGTCTAAGAAGAAGTCAGCAGCTGTCCCACAACAGCGGTCAAAAATGCTGGAAAAACGATCTTGATACTGCAGCGCCGATCGATCATTCATTTCTACGCTGCGCTACTGTATACGCGATTTCGCCTCCTTTTTCGCATCGCTCAATCAATATCTCTCGCCACGCTATAAATCTCGATGCGTCGCATCGCGGCTTCACGAGCAGGCGCACGCGCGCGATCTAAATATTTGCTTATTAAACCGGCGACAACCGCCTGTGCGCGCTTCAATTATATCCGCGAGGAGAAGACGCAGCACGTCCGCCTCTTATTTAGATGTCTTCACCGACGACACGTACCGTGAGCAGATCAGGAACGTGACACCTTCAAACTCGTCCTGCAAGCGCGTGCTACACCAGGAGAGCCGGGAAAATGAGCTTCCCTTTATAAGATTGTTCTGTTTCTATAACTAGTTACGAAATTCAATTATTTAGAATGAAAATTAGTGATAAGACTTAAATGGCTTGCTGTTTACTGTAAAAAATATAGAAAATGGTGAAAGAATTTCTTTTCAAATCAAATAAAAAAATATGATACATTCTAATCCGAATAAAACATTGCACTGTCCTAAAGTCATATTTTCGAACTCTTTCGAACTGAATTTTCAATAATCGAAACCCATTCAATACCAATCTCAATCGAGTTATTTATTATATGAAGTACCGAGTGAGTATTTCTTCACCGTTTACACATATACACTCGATAGTTAGTCGCAAATGAACGCACTCGTGCAGATTTCCTGAGCTAGCGCCACTTTTTATGCGCACGTGGACAGGACACGCACGTTGACGCTTATTTATGCGATGAGATAATTTCATAGATGGATATGTTAATTCATAAGCACACACTTTTGCGAGTATAAATTACGCGTGAGCAGCCTGTGTGTGTATATATATTGTGCGAACGTCCTCGCCATTGAATCATTACATCCGCATGCTCGCGGGGAGTTATTTTGAGTTATCGATTGAATAAGCGATTTCTCGCTACAACGAGATGAAAAAATTTAAATTAATTATTTATATACATTAATTGCTTCATTAGAGTTAAATCCATATATCGGCTCATTACTTTTCAATATCTTGTTAGGTGGAAACCGGTAATAAGCAATTATCATATAATATCCTCAATATTTATCCGTACAAATCAATTTCATGAAACGGCTTTCTATTACAATTTAGCTTAAAAAATAATGAGTCATTTCATTTTTGTCATCGTTTAACACTCTTAATATTTTTAAAAAACGTTTGCTATTTCATCATGAATAATTCAGAAGTTAGTGTTTTTTAAATTTTAATGATATCGACAATTTTGTATTTCTCATAAACTTGATAGATATTGCGATTTACAGGTTCATTTAATTTGTAGGTCGAATTATGACACTAAAAAATTATTATACATCTCCTCTTTACAAAAATAATTTTATAACGAAAAGTTGTTTCGAAAGCTACCTTGAACAACTTTGAACCTGCTCATCAATCAAACTACCCAAATATTTTTTAATCAAAATTTGTTTGCAATATCGTCAATGACATAAATAATCTTATTACTAATTACCAATATACGCATGTCTACAATAATACTATTAATTATATTTTCAAAGTATAAGTTAAAAACAAACCCTAGTCTGATTCCGAAAGTAATAACGCGTGACTGCCCCATATTATAATGTGCAAATACGTAATTGAAAACTTCAGAATCACAATAACCAAAAGTATAATATATGATGTATATTTTGCATTTGCAACAAATGTTAAAAATGCTAATTTTAAAAATTAAACTTCTGAAAACATTTGAGAATATATTTTGAAAGTCATAGTATAATTTCACCTATTTATTAATAATTTGAGTAAAATTCCATTATTAATTAATGCAATGCACCTTTTACTCATAGTCAGATAATAATAATTAAAGATGTATAATACAACAAAATAGTTATTGCACCTAACCTCGTATTTACGGGTAAATAACGATACGTCCATAAATAGCCTGACATGTAGCATTACCGCAATGCAGGAATAGCCCCGAGAATCGGCTTCCTTCCGGGTAAAGGTGCGCGCAAACTCCTTAGCATGCACGTGCATCTCCGTTGTGGCAACGATCGTTTGCGCGCAGTGCAAGTACAAATGTAGGACTTGCGTACTGATGGGAATAGCTGCGTAGTGCGCGTACGTCGTTATACCGGTATTCCAAGGATGCGCGACGTGTGAAACTGCGCGTCGCATTTATATCCGATCCAATTTTGACTTGGGACTGGACTGTTGAATACGCATAAGATCGATTGTTTTGCTTCGTGTTTATGCCTCTGCTAAGTCTCAGCTTATGTGCTAGAAAGCGAAAGAGTCTGAAGTTAAGAGTCGAAATACCATAGGGATTACCATGATGATGTAAGGAAATAAATACATCAATAGTGAAGGTTTTGTATTTAAATATATGATAAAAATAAGTAAACTGTCATAATTGATCATAAAATGATTAAAAATATTTATTGCTGTATTTTAGAAAGTCCATTATACTATATATTTAAGTATCTATTTTGAAAAGTCAATGTAAAAGTAATGAGACGCCATTAATATTTTACACGGGAAAAGAGCCTTTTGGTTACCGCAATCAATCTTTTTCACATCTATTGTAGAGAGCCAGCGTTAAATTTGTCAGATTTGCTAAATTACTGTAAATGATTCCATTTTTCGTTAGTTTCGCCAAAGCGAAACGATCGAGCTGTCGGAAATGAAAGTTGCACCTCGGGCTTCGCAAGAATGTTGAGACTCCAAGCTATATCAGTTTCAACTATACGTACATACAGCTTCATATACATTAAATTAGAATCATTACGAAAACCACCAATCATTTAACGATTACAGCATACAGTTGTATTTCAATAAATATAACAGCGCTGCGGTGCCGAAAAAAAAAGTGTAATTTATTTACTAACATGTAATTACAGAGCGAGCAAAGGAAGCAGTCTCTCACGCACCCGTAACACATTCTCGCGCCTCGAATAAATCGAGACTTCTTTCGCGGACAGATCGGCAAAACGAGATCACGTGAGCGGCAATACACTGCTTCACACACACACACATACATACGCGCAAATAGAAAACAGACATCCACGAAATGGTAGCTTAACGCTCTCTCGCGTTCTGCGCGATGCGCGAGAGTCTCGGTGCCGGTCACTCGCTATAAATCAGATTCCCGTGAGATAGCCGGAGCCTAGGCGCTGCTGCACTCTCTCTCTCCCTCTACACGCGGCAAGAGAGGCGAGGCGCGAGGGGAGGAACGGAGACTCGAGTTTTATCGGGCGTACACCGGCGCCGCGTGCTAATTAAACTGACGTGAAATAATCGCGGACCGTTTCACGATTGATCGTTGATCGAGAATGTGCGCTTGCGCGTTCGTTTCTCTCATCTCTCTCCTACTCTCCTCCCCCCCCCCCCCCCCCTCTCGCTCTTCTTCACTCTGCCTTTAGCTTTTGTTGGAGTCGAGGGTAGTCCCTAACGAGGCTAAGCCCAAAGCTCCGAGAGCAGAAGAGAGAGTCGCGCTGATGCCAATCTCATTTGTCTTAGAATGCCTGCCGTGTAGTTGGCCTCGTCGATAGTGCAAAGAGTTGGCTTTATCGGTCCCTCTTTTCTCGTCTACTCGGCTGATTTGATTTTTATACGCAAGAGAGATTAAACCGTTCAGCGTTGATTGGGAAGTAACTGTTCCGTTCGCGCTTATCGCGAGCTGTCGGGATTTTTCGCTCTCGCTTACTGCGAAAAGTGTTAGTCGCTGTTTTTCATTATTTCATTAGACACTATATACGTATAATCTAATTTCTATTTCGTTGCATTATAAAAGAGCCGATAGAAATCCCATTTGACTATTGGGGTATTGGCACTTAGAAGGACAGTGCATGACTTTCGAAAAACGGTTTTTGACGAAGCTTGCAGAGTGGATTTCTGTCAGAGTCAAGTCAAGCGGATGCTTTTCTCAAGATCTAAGATACGTCAAATACCAAATTTGCGGTATTCATATAAAAGAATGATCTTTCTATTTGATTATTAAATTTGTAATTAGATTGGCAAAACAAAAAAATAATTCTTCGAAAAAGAAAGTTTTTTCGAAAATTTTTCAGAGGAGCTTTTTGTGGCAAGTTAAGCGAAAGCTTTTTTCTCTACCTAAAGAATCCTTTTTGGTCATTCGTACGTGCTTTCAGGAAATTTAAGTCGGCAGTAAAGTAGGGTTTTCAAATTTACGAGTTTCTTGAAGTTTTTAGTTGAAAAGGTTTAGGATAACAAAAAAATTACAATTCAGCATAACTTATCATTTAGAAGAGAATAAAAAAATGTCTATAAATGACCCTCATGGCCGAATTGAATATTGCCATATAATAACATAAATGCTTATGTAAATAAAAATTTATGTTTATAAAGCACACAACGTTGTTCTCATCGTATTTATTCGATATCCATGTTTGAAGTTTTAGGAAAACACAAGAAGATCAGGACGAAGTTTCTACTACAGGAAAGGACAAAAAAGGTAGCTAATTAAACAGCGTTGAAAGTGCATCTCTAGTATACAGTTTCACTAGAGTGAGTAATCTCCCGCGAGAAAAATAATCGAATGAACGACGCGCTCTCCTGCATTTTTGGCCCCAAAAAGAAAATTAACTGAAGAGCCAGCTCGAAACAGGGGTCGCAAGCGCGATTATAGATATATAAGCCGCGCCCGTCGCGGGTTGGACTAGTGCTTGCAGAATTTATGTGATTTCCAAGCCGCGAGCACCTCCCTCGCCTCTTCCTCGTTCCAGAGCGCCCCGCGGATCCCTTGGACGCGGATAATTACAGAGCGCTGCAGGATGGATGCGTGTCGGCCGGGCTTATCTCGCGCCCAGCCCGCTTATACGCCTACGCGAGAGAGAGAGAGAGCGAATATCGCTCTCTGCAGCGCGCGTGGATACACTCGTTCGCTCGGCTCTTGCCATTACGCCGCACGGAACTCGGGGGTGCTTTATCGAGCGATGACGAGCTGGATGTGGATTCCTTGGACGATTCAGGACTCGAGACCGCCTCTGATAATAGAACTTGGCAAGTTAGTATTTGCAATTTGTCTACTGTTGAGCGAAATTTGTTTTAATTTTTATCGTTACTGATGGGGGGGGGGGGAGTTCAAAGTATCGACGATTCACTTTAAAATTGAAGTCAACTATAGATGTTTTTTAGTTCGACATACTGCAGATTTTCTTAATTTCGAAATTCTAAATTACGAAAATCGTATTTTCGAATGTAAAAATGTACCTACTGTCCAAAACATCGAATTCCATCAATACTATTTCAAAGCGAATATAACTTGTTTCTAATGATTTATTTCAAAATATCTTTATCATATCGCTATTAAAATTCTAATAATGAAATTCGGTCTTTTGGACAGTAGGTGAATTGTCACATTTGAATTTAGAATATCAAAATTAAAAACAATCTGCAGTACCATATATCAAACTAAAAAACATCTATAGTTGACTTAAATTTTAAAGTGAATCGTCGAAACTTTGGACCCAGTCCTCCCGTTACTGAAATGGATCAGTAATGGTGATTGACCAGGGCGAATAAATAAAGGATCACTTTTATACTGGTATAGTAAATTTATGCGAAAAGAATAAACTAATCGACTGGTTTCAGTCATGATCGTATTCATTATAGATATTTCAAATTCTTACGGAAATTTACTCGTAAATAAGTGTATAAATCTATAATCTTATAATTCGTTAAATTCCATGATAATTTACCAAGATATTCCAATAAAAATTACTATCTGATATTTAAAGATTATAATTGCAATAAATTGCCTGTATATTAATGAAGCACAGATGAATATTTATTCAGAGGAAGCAATGCGTATAAAAATAGTCTTAAATTACTAGCCATATAGCTTTTGCCATTTTTCAAAAGCCGGAGCAGCAACTCAGAAAAACATTATCTCATTTTACTGCTTATCAACTTAATTGAAAAAAAAAGCATCAGAAAGAGAGAGGCGACGGAAGAATGGAATAACCCTGTTAGTCTTAGAAAGTAATGAGGGATATCTGAAATATTCACGCGGCGTCTAATAAGTAACTATCCATCTGCATGTAAAACGCTCCTCCAACATTTAAAATAGACCATCGCGGCCCACAAATAAAACTGTATCCATCCATAAATAAAACTTTCATATCCCCGCACGCGCTCGCTCTCTCGCGATGAATTAAGCCTTTTTCCGTGTACCTATATACCTACAGCGATGATTAAGGATTACTTCATCCCGGCTTAAATTACAAGTGTCTTCGAGCCAATAAACAACTCGCCTATAGCCCTCTTACGCTCTCCGCGCGCCGCGAGCACGTATATATAAAGTCCCCCCCCCCCCTCTCTCGCTCTCGCTCACGTTGATTTCTCCCGATCCTCGAAATGCTCAATCCCGTCGATCTTTCTTATATTTATCGACGGATAGACTTCTCTCTCCCTCCTGCTCTCCTCTCGCTGCCGACCGTAAAATAAATAATTCAAGGAAAAAGGTCCGCTCGCGCTATATACCTGCGCGCGGGCGCGCGATCGGCCACGTCTATGCAAAGCAATAACTTATCGAACTTTCATCGCCATCGAAAATCACTCCTGTGTAGAGAGGGAGATGCGGAAGAAGATCGCGGCGCGTTTCACCTCTCTCTCTCTCTCTCTCTCTCTCTCTCTCTCTCGCGCGCGCATATTTTTTGAACGGCGCGCGCCGCGCCGATACTGCGAACGCACTCGTAAATCCCCATAAATAATAATATCCGCGTGGTGCTCTGCGAAGGTAATTACCGCAGGCGTCAGGCATGAGGCGAAAAAACGACGTTTTCTAATCACGGGGAGAGCGAGAGAAAGATAGTGCGCGCGCGAGGAGGTCGATAGCGATCGCGCCTAACACGCCAGCGAACGTCGTTTGATCACTGCGTAATATAATATGGTATTGATCTTGTTTTATTTGGATATTTTATTTCGTGCCTGCATCGGAAGCGCACCTTATTGCTACCACTGCGATGAACTTTGCTGTAATTGCGTTATAGGGCTATGGTATATTATACGATGGCTATTAAAGTTAATGTATATTAGTAGTTATTTTTAGCATTTTTTAACTGTTTATGTTTTTGTCTTTTCAAGATATTCTTCAGTATACTTTTTCTATTAATTCTTATTCAATAACTCAAAACTACTTTCAAAAATAAAGTATAAAATTTTATAATATGTAATTTATTTATATAATTGTATTGAATACTTAAGAAATTTTATAAGTACAATGAAAGTCAATAGAAGTGAAACAATTAAAACTTTATTTGTATAGATAAGAGTATCCAGATATTGTTACAATTTAGATGACGCGTGAAATTGAGATAAGTTTCTCGCAGTAAAATAAACATACTCGTCAGTTTCGCGTTTCTGCAAGTGTCTTTGCATTAAGTTATTTTTCCGGTGTAACGAGACCAAATAGAAAAGCAAATTATATCGTCCACGCATGGCTGGCTTCAGAAAATCCTGAGATTTGGATCAACATACTTAACAGAATTCTAGCGGTAAAGAAAATTTGCGACTAATAGGCGAAAATAGATATACAACTTGTTCTGAAAATGTATGTTTTACACAAGATCTTCGTATAAAGCGCGAAATTCTAAGAAAAAAGTTGCTTTATCATTTTTTGATATG
>JAPYZP010002574.1:0-19501 GCA_030522985.1 Torymus sinensis
GAGTTGGAGTCGAGGGCGCCGAAAACCATCTCACCCTCGCTTGAAATAGCTCATTTTCTCCCCTTGTTGCACAATGTACTATTATTCGATACTAAACATGCATAGAAATAATACAATTACTCTACTTTACTGCCTTTCGAATTATTTAGCACTTACGAATACAATAACGGCAAGGAACTAGTAATAATATAACAAAGACAACTTACCTGCAAACTAGCGCTGATTATTACGAACCATCAAAAATTATAATTTTTAGCCCTCCGATATTTAACTCCAAAATAATATTTCTAATTTCCAATATTCAAAATTAAAATATAACGAACTCAGTGTTTGTTTTTGTAAAGTGTAAAGTATGTATGCCCAAGATATCGTCCTCAGCCGAAGAGACAGGAAACACATGGAACAACACCACACGTTTATAGAGGAGCGGAAAATATTTTGAGGTCATGCTACGGGATAAGAGGACTTCCTGTGTATCTGTTTATGGATACGTAAGTATATATATATATGTACAGCTGTATTTTCGTATCTTTGAAGTATAGGGCCTATTTGTAACCACCTATCCTGAAAATAATATAAAAAAAAAATTAAATTAACCAAGAGTAACAAATTTTGTTTGTGAAATTGTGTGAAAGTAAAATAGAATAAAAAAAAAAGTTCACTGTAATCGCTCTCTTCCATTATTTCATAGTTTTGTTCGTATGGTTGTGTCCCACGTCGTAAATGGTGAATCTGAACTGGATTTAGGTATCTGGCTGTCAAGTGTCAATGATTACACAGAGGAAAATCACATGTTCTCAACGCTCTGTGTTGTAGTAAATGGATAGGTATATAGATATATATTGGTATATAATTTTGGTGCATGGCATGGTGTGGGTGTCAATGAATTGAGCGTTGACGTTTTCATACATTCGAGTAGTATATGTTTAATGATGTGACTTTATAATATATATGTACTTATGCATAAGTAAATATTTGTTATAATAATTGTGTTACAGTGTGTAGATGTGATTAATTGTATAATAATAAAGTCTAAGTAATAACCAGTACAGTTATGAGAAACTTAAAATAAATCTAAAGAACGGAGACTACAGATCTACAAGTTGATATAGCGACTATACAGCAATGTAGTTTAGCATCGTGTCTGTTTTATCCTTTAGCTTTCCACAATCTGAATTTCACTTCTCTCGTGGAAATCATAACACAGCGCTAAGAAGAGTCTTTTCCTTCGTTCGTGTTGGTTTTCGAGTTTCAACTTGTCTGCGTGTGTAACTGTTGGTTCGAGTGTGTGTTGTGTATGCATTGTATTTTCGTCCTGCAGGTCGAATTGAGAGAATAGCATTTATCTAGACTAAATTCAAATAACAAAAAAGCGTCAATTTTCGAAAAAGAAAAAAAAACAATCATTATTTCTCTTAATAAAAATATAAAGCCTTCTCTCGCCGACTGACTGCATTAACGAAAATTGTTAAGAAAGGGGCGCATACAACGTAGGAAGAGTCGAATATACATGTCAAGAGACTGCATACATATACATATAAGATTTATATATATATATATAATATATATATATATATA
This sequence comes from Torymus sinensis, assembly GCA_030522985.1. Taxonomy (NCBI): domain Eukaryota; kingdom Metazoa; phylum Arthropoda; class Insecta; order Hymenoptera; family Torymidae; genus Torymus; species Torymus sinensis. Next base: position 1,579 of record JAPYZP010002574.1, read on the forward strand.
TATATATATATTTCATACTTTGAAATGTCGTGCGCAGTTTCTTTAGAGCCCGGAGTAATATGCATCGCCCTGAGTGAGTGAGTGAGAGTCTGTGGTTGTTTTGCGTGTGCATGTTGTATACATGTATACGTGTGTATGTATGTATTAATATATATATATAAATGGGGATCATGTTGCTGTTGTGTTCAGTGTGTGACGTGTTTGAAAGCGAGTTTTATTAGCTTTTCTATGTTTTTTTTGTTTTTCGATTATTTTCTTAATATTGTGTTTTCTCTATCAAGCTTACAGCGTACGTGGTACAATAAGGTGCGAGTTTTCGTTTACGCGAGAGCTGTGTTTGTGTGTTTTTTCTGTTGCAGTTCCTCTTATTATTCTGTTGCTTTGTTTATTCCCCACTTTTCATTGATGTATTCAGTATTCTATTGTTTTGAGAAGAAAGCTTGCGTAGAAACATACGGAAACTTGCTCAAGTCAATGTGCTTCATTTGCATTTTCATTTGATCCAGTTTCCATCTTCAATTCATGATCGTGCAATCACATGAAAATCTTTAATAATTCGCTACTCGGTAGATTTAAGTATTTATTTATTCAGAAGATCAAAGTTACTTTCATTAGTGAGTTTATTATTATTATTCTCAAACTTTGAACTTACCGCTAATGCAACGACTTCGAATATACATCTCAGCGCAATATTTCTTTGACAAAGTTGAGAGTTCGTTAAAAAGAAATGATGGAAATAAAAAGCATGTTTTGATATGTTTCTACTGGCCAAGTAAAAACGAAGACGTAAGTTTGTACGGTAATATATTTGTAGATGTAACATCGGAGGGTATCAATTCAGAAACCAATTCAAGTTATTTTATATTATCGTACTTTAGTTTTCTATATCGTTTTCTTATTGATATACATTGCAATTTTTTTCTTACTTTTATGTTGTTGTCAATTATTTTACGCTATTCCTTTCATTTTTTTAGCAATTCCGAGAAGAGAGGAATAAAGAGAAAAGTCAGAGAAACAGTGTGGACTGATCTCAATTATCAATTTTTTTTTAATTATAATAGGAACGGACGTATTGTGCTAAAATTACATGTGTTTAAATCTAAAATCTCGTGAAGCACGTGTCAAGTTTTTCCGTTAAGGTTTTAAAAAATTATTTCTGGTTATAATCTTATACTTATTAGTACCTTAAAATTTAGTTACCGATTCTAAACAAGTGGTAATCGAAATAAAAATTTTACAATTCTTCAGATAAAGATAGTAATCACAGGTATAAAAATAACTTTTTGAATATACACATTTAAAAAAAGAGCGTATTCAATATTCAATATATCATGATTGCAGGTGTAGAGTGTCTCGGAAAAACGAAAAAATCAAATTGCTCTGTAGAATCATGAACAAATCAATTGGCGTTATAAGGGTATTCGCATGAAATACATAAGCATAATTACTTTCAGCAAATGTTTCCTTACAATTACTTACTATACAAGAAAATACTGGAATGATATTCCTGCTAACAATTTTTACACTTTTGAAAATGGTAAATAGCTGTTTTGTTCCCACATTTTGAATAGGAATTCTATTATAAAATGGAACACTAAAGTATATTAAAGTATAGCATTTTCTCTGTTAATAAAATCGTTTTGCTGTTATTTATAGTATCCTGCCTCTTACAAAAAAAGCGCGCGACTCCGTTTCTCTTCTCATCTCCTCCTCTTTTCTTTTAAAAATTTTTGTTCGATGCGTTTATTTTATTTTATTTTTTTTTTCTTTACGTAAGACTGCTGAATACTTAGTCATTTTAACGGTTTAATTTTTTTTATCATCAGAACGGTGGTACATCATTTGGTAGGGTGCGCAGGGCTGCTAGGCACAGATAATTGACTCGCAAATTCAAACAACATTACAGCGTACGACATACAGTATGATACACATATTACATTTCTTCTGTGTTTTTTGTTTTACTCGTGTTTACTTCTTCATCGTTTCTTTCGCCTTATATTATTAAATCCTCCACGTTACTTCGAATTTTTTTTAAATCGCTTTGAACATTCGGAAACTCGTTATTTTTTTTTTATTTTCACTAGCTCCGCGTGGTCTTGCGACAAAGATTTTTTCGCTTTCGCTCTCTCGCTCTCTCGCTCTCTTTTTCTCTCTCTCGCTCTCTCGCTCGCTCGTTCTCTCTCACTCTTTTTTTCTCTAAACATTTCTTAAACAACGCGCTGACTTATTTAATCACCCGAAAGGCTTCGCTTTCGTGATACGCGGTGTATTTTTTCTAGAGATAAAACTATACTCTTAAAATACATTCACATATGTCTAACTGCGCGCGTAGGGCCATTTGATAAAATCCGTTAAACTTGTGCCGTTTGCACTTGTACACGTACATATTTCGATGGCGACTCCTTTTTTTTGTTACATTTTTTCTGAGTGACTGTGTACAAATAACACAATTTTTATAAACACTTTTACTTGATGGATACATACCAATACACACACGCACACGCACACATATATATGCACTCTTTTTTCTAAGTAAAGCAGCCACTTGTAACGTTAAATCTAAGTGAACCAATAATATACCTTAATAAAATTTATTGCGAAAATCTGCAACGTGTTACGTTTTATATCTTAAAAAATGTATAAGCATTTACACACAGATATATTCCTCAAAAATCGTTTTTCAAAAATAAGAAAATTATTTGCACGTAATTGCCCAGTTACTATTATATACGTTAGAATTTGCTGTTGTTCAAGTGCAAAGGCAAGTATCGAACTCGAAATGCGGATCGTCGAGACTCAACGCGCGCCGCTTTTGACAATCTGGTAATTTTACTTACTTTTTTAATGCATAATAATGTATACAGTCAACAAATCTTACCGTATCTAATTTGTCTTTTTACGCAGCAATGGGAAGACAGAGCTTAGAGACCCTTCCGGCTCAGATATATATAATATGTATAATAGACACAGGATCGACGTGAGCTTTGTTTATTTTGCATTTTCATTTATTTCGTGTAAACAACTTGGATTCTATGCGTTACTTTAAAACTTCATAAAATAATAATTTTTTGGTTGAAAAAAAAATAAATAAATTAGAATATTTTTTAGGAGAAATTGTAAACAATTTCTACTAACTGGGAAAGAGATCATTAGTTTCTTAAAACTCTAATTATTTCTAGTTATTGATTCGAACTATCTACAGAAAGTCATTGAAAATGCAAAATGAAAAATTCGCGGAAAAAATATAGTGTACGATTTATGAACTACTGAGAAATCCTACACGATTGCAATTATAAATATAGAAGCAGAATTTTAAGCTGAAATAGTGGTAAAATCTACGAATTTTTCAATATTCTCATTAATTATTAGAGTAATGAGTCCAGTACTTGAATTGCATTATTACTTGCTACATACATATAGAGGTATAAATCGCACACAATATTTCATCCACGCACAGGGGAGATGGGCTGAGGTGGGTGACATAGAGATATGATTTTGCAGAGGGACGAATGGAGGTACATAAGTGACAGTTACAAAGAGGGGGGGCTTTTCTCCTATATAAATTTTGAATCTCTTCTTAAAGGTATATATAATATGTTTATGTAATCACACGGTTTTTTTTTGTAAACTGGGAAATATAATGCTAGACACATTGATATGACACGCGGTTGTGCCTTGGATGTCTACTTCGTGATATGTGGGATAGGTATATGTCAACTATAATACTTGGGAACTAGTTTTCTACATGTGCGCTTCTGCTTGATCTGTAACGCTTTCGTGACCATTTACCTTTCTTTGTAAATATTTTTTTTTCTCGTGTTAATATATTTTTATCATCTTATTCAACTAATAACATTGTGATTGGAATGACTTTACTTATCAACGGGTTGGTAAGAGTACTGAATTCATCAACAAATATGTAAATGGTTCTGATATGACGTAAAATAAAACTAGAAAAATATAAATACAATATTCTCATAAAAATCGTATAGTTGTACATATCTGTTTTTCAATGGTTTTCACATATTTGATGGAATTCAGAACGCCTACAAACCTTGCGAAAGTGATGGTAATAAGTTACGGCACTCATTACGTTACAAAATAAGCGAAAAAGCGCATTGGCAGTAATAGCCTACTCTGCAAGTCTAACAATTAAGAACAATTAATTAATTAATTAATCAATTGCTTCATTAATTAGTTAATTAATTAAGATAACGATATGCGATTCTATTTGTATAACTACTTAATTACAGAGACGCATAAAAGTTCATAATAATTAACGCCAAAAAACGCAGTATCGATTATTTAAAAACGCATGTACGTCCCTCACTTAAAATACATGACGTTTCGATCTTACAAAACCGCTCAAATAATAATGTAATAGTACTAGTTGTAATAGTAGTTATAATAATAATATTAATCATAATTATGATAATAATAAATCGTTATTACATCGTTCCATAAACAAAGTATATTATCAAGCGTTTGCAAATATATACACATAGAATATAAGAGATATGTTTTAATTAGATTTCTTGTTTGATGTTTTATAAACAAATTTTAAACATTTTAAAGACGTTTATCAATAGAGATTAGATTTCGCTTGTTACAACCTCTAATTTGATGTATAGGTGAATATGACGATTCGAGCTTTAATGTCATCTTTACCTATGCAGGTTGGTCTCTTCATTCCGCAATCTTTCATAATTCTACTAATCTGAAATACTGCATCGTTTATAAGTTTCTAATGGCTATCTAATTTCATTTTATACTTTTTTGTACACAATATAGCTGATGCATTAATAAAGTACTCAACAGCTTTTTTTTCTCTCTCACTTGATTTCCATTTCCGTTTTTCGGATAGTCACTTATTTAATAAATGACAAGATATGCAGAATTTCAAATCTTTTAAAAAAATTATAGTCATCTATATTTCTTCATAAACATCTAGAGGACTGAAATTATTGCGTAATGGTAATAAAGCTATATGCAAATATGTCTATGTTTGACGCGTCTTGATGTCTAACATCGAGACATTTTCATTTAAACTTTAGATGTAGCCCTTCAGCTTTCATTGAAATACTCAAGAGTCGAATTCGAGCAGCTCGCCTAGTTAGGTGATTAAAAAAAAAAAAATAAATAAAAAATGGAAGATAAAATCGTATATTGTTTATTTCTACCTCTAAATAAAGAGATAAATTAAATGTGAATTTAATTCAAAGTACACAAATACAATCTAACGCGTATCAGTGTTCGTTGTCGTGTGCTATATTTCGCGCTTAAAACGACCAGAGAGCTTAAGCTTACATTAATGAAAAAAGAATCAGTTTTGACTCTCGTTTATCGTTTTCTTTTCTTGTTTAAAATACAATTAAATCAAACCGATGGCTTTAAAAAAATAGCGTTTGTTGCGCAAGAGCCGCTGTAATCAGGAGTGTACAATTTAATTTAAAAGCCGCCTCGGTATTTTTCAATCATTTACAGATTTTTTTTCGCAAAAATATATGTATGGATATAAAAAAATCGGTTACTTGCGCTTAGTGCAAACAGTGAAAAGGAACTTTGGTTTACATTTTTTGATTGTTATGAATGGGGATTGCGGGTTACGTTCAACTTAAAAAACAGCCAAATGAAGTTTGAAAGGTCTTTTCTTCAAAAAATTTAATTGCATGACAAACAGTAAAATGATTACGAATAATAAATTCCTTAAATTCGATTTTTCGTGTTTTTCATGAAAGTTCATTCTATAATTCATAAAAAAAACAATTGTTTTCAAAAATGACAATGTTTTCGACTTTAAAAAGCAGCACTCTCCGTGATCACATATATACATCTACGAATTTCTTAATTGCGATATGGTTATGCTAGGTTTTTAATACCTTAGAAGCTATCTTATGTGTTCTCACACATATGAGAAATTCATAAAAATTGTCAAATTAACAAATTTATAATTAAAGGTATACCTAAGTCTGTTGTATTTATCATACAACGTAATAATAAAAATACGGCATTAATGTAAGTCACAATAATCACACATATTGATAATCATTACAATGATAACAAAAACATGAGAATGTGTGATGTGCTGAACGACGTGAAGGAAAAAACGAAAACTAAAATAAGAAAAAAAAAAAGATAATAAATTGTCGAAGGAACATGACCACAAATGAGAAGTCGAAACAATAAATGGCGAAAGAAAGCTATTCAGCACACAGGCACACGACTTAGTGCCTGATCGGCTTTTGCCTACTTCCTTTTGTATATATATGTATACATACGTACATATACATATACACATATAGATATATGTATATAGAATATCTTCATTTTAGTCTATATAATCGAAGTATTGTTTAATGCTTAGCGCGCATAGTCTTCGTTTAGCGCCAACTCAGCTCTCGTCTTAGCTCTCGAGCTGCTTGCTTGCTTCCTTCCTTAAATCAGCGAGCTTTAACACACACAGTGCACAACTTACGCTCTAGTCGTATTGTAACAAATATTGCCTCGAATATAAATTTTTGTTTTATACTTGTTATTTTTGTTTAGACCTCAGACTCTCTCACTTTCACTCAACTCTCTCTCTCACTCTTGGTGAGTGCCCACGGTGAGTGCACTCTCAATTGGACAAAAGTGCTCGAGTTGCGTATAAGCGTCCTCGCACGCTTATGTCATGAAATTGTTTTACATTTTTTTTTGTTAATTAATTCTTTTGTCACAACCTCAAAGCAATCGTCTTACGTTTACGTATGGCCAAGTCGAGTCTATTTTAAACGGTAAGTATTAGTGTCGTGGGTTATATCGCGATTGGAAAATTTGCTTGCGAGATTTAAAATTCTCCGTTATAAAAACATTCCCCGGTCCGCGAAAATATAGCCGAGGAATTTTTGGCTAATGGTCTTCGTTACAGAGAGGGGTCTTGGGGGCAAAGTCGTTCTGTCGGTCGTCGTCGTTATTATTATTAATAATTTTTTTTTCGTACTCATTATCTGGAGAGCAAATAAGCCGCTCTTGCACACACGTGTCTGTATACATATAAAATCGAAAAAGAGCGACAGGAGACTATCGGGGGTTATACAAGCTTGTCGTCGCAATCTGAACACTACAGCGTTGTTGTGGTTGTTAATATTCTTATTCTTATGGTGGTTAATGGTGGTCGTGGTTCTTGTTGTCCTTCTTCTTGTATATGTCGATAAGGTTGCTGTTGTTGTTGCTTCAGTGGTCGTCTTTGCAGTTGGGCCAAAGATGATAGTACGGAAATTAGTAGGGCCAGAAGGCAGGCAGGGGAGGGAGTGGGGGAGGTTGATAGGCGAGGCTGGGCGCGGTGATGAGGAGGCAGGTTGGCGTCGGGGGCAGGGGTGTCGGATGTGGAGTCAAGACCGGGGACAGTGCGAGAGCGGTGGCTGCTGCTGCTGCCGCCTGCTGGGGGCCGCAGAGCGGCGGATGCAGCCCGAGGCCGAGCCCGAGCGCGGCCCGCTGGCGTTGCTGCTGCTGCTGCTGCTGCTGCTGCTGCTGCCGCTGCAGCTGCTGCTGGCGCTGACGCTGCTGGCCCTGGGCCTCGCCGTTCTATTCCGAGTCCTGCTGCATTTTGGCGTGACCGTTGTTGGCCGAGGTGGAGGTGGAGCTGCCGCCACTGCTCGGTGGGAAGCTGCTGGGTATGGTGCGCGACGACGAGAAGCACAGCTTCATGATGTAGGGGAACTTGCCATCTACGGAGAAAAAAGTTCGTTATTATAGATTGTTAAGCGATGGGTTTTGCACGCAGAAAAATAAACTTGAGGATTCAACGGAGGAGCAATCCGATGGTTGCGACTAGATTTGTTGTTTTTAATAAAATACGAAGAACGGAGTAATCCTCCTATCCTAAACCCTTCTGTATCAGGCAGTTTGTTTTTCTGAACGTAGAAATTTGCGAGGTACTGAAATTCAATTTAAGAATTCATGTATTGCCCTCAAATATTACCGACCGAATACATGTCTTCCCGTACCTAGCCGTGGCTTCATCTCATGATAATACGGCTCAGTACGGAGTCAGTTATGTAATTGGTATTATTCTCATGATTCTGAGCCGGATTACGTAATAAGAGCATTGCGAAAAGTAGAAAATAAATGTCATTTTCGAGGCTTATTTAAAATAGACACATAACTGGTTTGATATTCGATCGGTAGGATTGAAAATGCGAAAATTGAAACTTTAACTTAACCATATTCATACGCACTGCTGTTCTCGAGAGCGGTATGGTTGCACTCCATGATAGCGGCGACCGCGACTCCGACGCTGCTGAACTCGATGAGGCCGGAGGAGGAGCGCTCGGACTTGAGTGGGAAGAGCTTGATGGTGGTGGGCGCCTCGATGCCGCGCTCGACGAAGACGCGATTGACGGTCTCCTCCGTGAGGTCGGGCGGCGTGTTGAAGAAGTGGACGATCTTCGAGGGCGGCTGTATCCGGTTCTTGTTGGCCATCGCCGGATTGAGGAACCTGTTGTTCTTGCTGCCCGTGAAGTCCTTGAAGCTGGGCGTCTTGTCGGGGAGAATGTAGGGATTGGTGACGTCTGAGAGAAAAGCCTGCTTGGAGAATCCCAGCTGGAGCTTGCCGTCCTGGCCGATGGTGACGTTGTTGAGGTTCTGCAGACAGCGCTCCACGGCTATGCTGTCGCCCATCTGTATCATGGCGCAGCCCTCCTTTGTCTTGAGGAACTTGACCTTGGTCACGTTGCCGTACAGGCAGAACAGGTTGAAGAGCTTGTCGCAGTTGACCTTGTCAGGCTGGAGGCCGTAGACCATCATGACCGATCCCTGAGTCGAGGTGGGCGGACTCTGCCCGAGGGCGGGCACGTAGCCGGGCCGCGGTGGGGTCGGGTGCAGGGGCTCGCGGCCCGCGAACTCCGCAGCGGACTTGAGCCCGTAGCGTTCGACGTAGGGCTCGGCGTAGGCTGCGGGCCCGTTGAAGCTGTCCTCGTACCTGTCGTGGGCTCCGGCACCAGCGCCGAATTGCACCCCACCAGTGGGAACTGCAGAGCCTGCAATTTAATACAATAATTAGATGGCAATGAGTGTGGGTGGGGATTTTTTTCTATACCGAGAGAAATCGTTGGTATGAATTGTAGTTTTGCAAAAATTAGCTCTGCAAAAGAGCTGCACTACAGTCTAAAAAAGCTATGTATTCTTTTGTATTTAGATGCAGTGTACAGTTGCTTGATCTAAAGCAGTTTTGCTTGAGTCAAATCAATTTTTCTAAACGGATTTAGAAAATTTACTATCTAAATAGTAAAAATCGTTGAAAATTTTGTTTATCAGGAATCCCGAAATCAGAATTAAAGTGGTAATTTTTGCTATGTCAAAGAGTAAATTTAACGGATCAGCCAGTCTGTGCCCCGTCCATAGAAACAAAACTGACAAGGTTTCCGCGCGATATCAAGTGCGTCCATCTTTTTGGAGTTTTTCTTTATTATTTCGGTTCGGTACGGTAATTTTCGCAAAACTGTTTGCAATTGTCATTAGTCACACAACAGTCCCCCCAGCAGCAGCTCTCATTCGTTTTGATTAAAGTCTTACCATAGGGCTGTGGGGCTGCTCCGTAGCGCGGCTCGGCCAACAGAGGTGCTGGTCGTCCGTTTCCGGTCGTGTCGTTTTTGTGGCCTCCCGCTCCTGTCACAAACAAACGCATTCATTTTACTTTACACATGCAACCCACTGCTCAATCTTATCACTCGCTCCGTCATGGGCATCATCCCTCCTGCTTATATCCCTCCCCCCCATTACCCTCTAGTTAAATCTAATGTGGCGTATCAATCAGAGGATAGTTTTTTCGTTTCACACGTCCAACAGTAAAAACAGTGCGTAATGTACTGTACTGGCAAATGTTAAATCAGTCGTATTTCATTCTGTCATTATGAAATGGGCTTGAAAAATGCCTATACGGTTGTTCGTTCGCTAAACTCTATTTACATCATTAAAAATCGTGTATCACTGTTACCAGTCGAAAGGTACGTCTCATCAATGAAATGCAAAAAGCAGAGTTTCCCAGAACTACGTGTATCATTGAATCCCCCGAAAAAAGCTGCCTCCATCGCTTCACTATTCCCAGAGAAAAAAGCACGATGGCGCAAACAAGTGTCATCCATGGGGGGACCAAGAAGAAGGTCGAACCGCGGCGTGAACAGGGTGAGGGAGGGAGAGAGAGATAGCGATGCGATCTGTGTGTTTGTCTGCTTTGGCCGAGTGGGGGAGCCAGAGGAGTCGACGGCAGGAGCTGGCGGTGGCGGTGGCGGCGGCGGCGGCGGCATCGTCCGCGAGCTGTATCGACCTCGAACGACGCCACGCAGACTGGCGGTACGCACCCCATAGCATCCCCCCACCCCACCACCCACACCCTTCAGCCCCGCTATCTCTCTCTCTCTCTCGCCCTCTCCTTCCTACTCACTTACAAACTACACTTTTTCCCACTTTATTCTCGGTCCCCCTCAGACTGTATTTATTGCTCCGCGGCAGCGCTCGGCCGTCAGTATATTTTATCCGTATCGGTTCTCTTTTTCCCCCTCCCCCTTATGTTTCTCTCCTCCATTATACATTTTCTCGTTTTGGTTAATTAAAATTCTACGGTGGTGGTTGATAGTCGGACATATGGGCTAACGACATCGATTATCTGCCGATGTGTGTGTGTTTTCTGCCTCTGCGCGTGGCGGCGGATAGGATACTGTAACGAAAATGTCGGCAAATACGCGCGCGCGCGCGGCAAAGTGCGCCTCGCTTCCGACATGTTCGCTAAGGTAATTAGCGCTAATCGATGTCGCTTTACAGGTATATGTACTCGTACTAATTCGCAACGGGTCGACGCTGTAAATATGGTTCTTAACTAAAAAGGGATGTAGTTTTAGGCATGATATGAAATTGCGTTGGTGTACGGCGTTCTTGGGGACTCTGGAATTTCGACTAGAAGTTTAGGAGCTTTAAACTTTGTAAGCTGGTAAAGTATCGCGATAAAAAAAGGGTAATGATGATTCTTATGTAGTTTCAGAGCGGAAATTCGCTGGGTCGATAAAAGTTGACTTTGGGACCCCGTTAAAGGCTTTACAGTTTCAGTCATAAATCAAGCCTGAACAAAATGTCAAGATTGAATTAATCTAGAAAACGAAAATAAGATTATAGTAAAATCATAAAGTGGCAGTTATCGTGTGGCTAAAAATATGACTGAAAGGGTAAAAGTCATACTTTGCATTTTTATCAGTTTTTTTTTTATTTTTTATAAAAATGTAATAATAGTAAAAATTTCGTGAATTTATGGTTGTTCTCGATGGTTCGAACCTCAAAAAATCGAAGAAATGGCATTAATCTTATTATAAAAAAATAATATTTAAAAAATGAATTTCACACCTTATATAATTAAAATGAATTACCACTCTGCTATAGATGTTGTTTTAGTTGGTAAGCTGCTCAAAAATTTTAAAGAAGCGGCATTATAAATATTATTATTAATATATTTAATATACGTATATAAAGTAATGTTGTGTTCAAAAAAGATTCTTCTCAAAAACTCGTAAAATTTTTGTCGAAAACAACTATTTTCAATATAAATATATATATATTTCTCGTAAATGTGCGTATGAAAGGTAAGAATTGTCGGTGAGTGAATGATTACTCGGTTACGTTTCTGATCAGATGTTGGAAGATCTCATACTAGACTTACCGCCGGTCGTTGCCTCGGGGCCAAGCTTAACAACGCTTTAGAGTCACGTGTGTGCGCCCTCGAGAGTTCGCGCGAAGCAGTAAGTAGGCGCAGGGCAGAGACAATGGACGAGGGACTCATAGCGAGAAAAAGCATTTTAAGCCCGTCCTCCTTCATCAGGCCCACAATTTCTCTTTTTCTCCTGTCTCTTTCACTCTCCTTATCCTTTTCCATTTCCATTTTCTGTCCATCGCTTTTGAATCCCGTCTGATCACCTCATGTCAACATTTGAGATGGCTGCATCTGCACACAGACAAACATTCCAACATAACACCTCTTTCCTCCCACTTTCTTTTTTCGATTTGCTTTTTTCCATCTTTGCTCTCTTTTTCCCTTTTTATTCTCAATCTTCTGGACAATTGCGTTTGAATCTTGAGTGTGACAAGAAAAACAGAGATAGAAAAGTAGTGGTTAGTTAGCCTTGGATTCTTTTTTTATGTTGATGTTGTTGATGTTGATGTTGTCGATGTTGACTTTCATGTTGATGTTTGTTATTATTGATGTCTTCTTTGTTGATGTTGTTTTGTTGTTGTTGATGTTGTTGTTGTTGTTGTTGTTATTGTTGGTGTGTTGGTGTTGTGAATATATAAGCGAGAGGAAAGTTTAATAGCCAGTCGTGTGCGTTATCATAAATTTTTTTACGCTCGTTGTTGTTACGTGTAATCTTAATTCTTCTGCTTGTACTAAATATATATAGGCTCATATGCATAGCATCGTTAGTGTGGCTGTACATTTACAAATATACTTATATGTACATTGAACATTAATTTGTAATATTTTTAGCATTTACTTAGGATTAGTGGTCGACCGAATGTTTGTCTGTGAGAGTGCATTGGTAGCCTTCATAAGAGAAAAAAGAAATATCGCTGACATTGACGATTTTTAAAATGTACAACATGAATAGTCGGAAACAATTTACTTGACTTCGAGGCTTCGGACAGCGGAAATATTCGTTTTAACACATACATTACAAAATATGCTTCTTTTAAAAGTGTTGTGAGCTTTTATTAAATTTGTTGGTCATTAGCAATCGACAAAGATGAAGGGTTTGACACAAATCATAACAGTATTATGCGTGACGTAGTTTTACAACAAATGACAGTTGGTTCATACATTTATATGCAGGTAAAAAGAATTTGTAAAGAATATCACAGAAATAAGCAGACAGCCAAATCTCTGTTTCTGATAGAGATATTCGTAATTTGGAAAAAGAAATGATATTTTTTTTACGAAGAAAATAAATATTTTTCTTATTGATTTAATTGCATTTAAGACAACAGTGGCTGCTTGCTTTTCTCAACAGAGTAGAACGGGGGTTGACGATATTCTAAGCCAGAATATTTCTATAGTTGATTCAAAAATATTTATTGCTGGTTATATGTAAAATGTGCTAAAAATAAGAGATATACGAAAACACCAGAATAATTCTTTTTGCTTGTGCACTTTAATTCAAAGTGTAAAAAAGTCTGAGATATCCAAGGTAAACTTATTTTTCATTTATATTTTTGATAGAGGAGTACTAATAATTTTTTATATCAATCTGTCTTGACATGAAACGGTATATTAAAATAGGTTCTGAATACCTTTATATAAAATATTTTAGTATTTTGCTAATAGGTGATCGATTTGATGTTAAATGACCGATACTACCTCGTTCTACCCTGTAATATTTTATTGAGAAATTCGTTAACAGTGGGCAACTTTTACAATTACTATAATTACAATAACACAGCAAGACGTTTACCGCATCCTTTTTTACACTTTCACTCAATGATTTAGTTTATGTACTCACTCATGTGTATTAAGTTTTGAACTCTACGAGAGGGTATATATTCAACAACTAAACAAGAAAGGCAAGAAAAAAAGGTAATAAAAAAGAAATTACTCAATACCAAAGATAGATTCTGCTGGATAATGCAGTACGATCGGAAAAAACTTATAAAGGTAAAAAAATAATTTACCAAACAGAAGCGACCGAAATAAAGAAACATGTTGCAAGGCATAACAAAATTAAAAACAGTCGTTTGTAAAACGAGGATGCATGAGAGGACAAACTATTAAATTATATGTACATATTGTTGCTGCTTGACAGTTATAAACTTTTGATGGAGATTTTGATTGTTTTAAACGAAAAATGTTTTTATGTAAAATCATTTTTTTAATGACTGAATAACAACTCATTTTGTACAGACAAAAAAAAATGAATTAAAGGGAAAAACAAAACGTTAAAAAAATTTTTTAAATGTATCATGCAGTTTGTTATTTAGTATACACGAATTTCAGTAAAATATAAAGCAACAGTAAGTTTTAATTGCAATCAGCAACATTAAATCCAATTATATTGTCAATGCAATTAAGAAACAAGAAAATCTATAATGAAGCAAAGGTTGTTATAATTATGATGACAATCTCTGATGTTGTTGCTTTTCATTGACCGAGAATACAAAGAAGCACGATGGAAAACATGTTAATATGTATCTAAATAAACTAAAAAAGGTCATTTTTTACGAATACATCCCAAAATACAAAAACCATATACGTTCGTCACCGTGGAAATAGAAGATATATTTGATAGATCTCCTTTTAATTGGAATAGTCATTAAAAGTTGAAATTTTAAGGGAGAAATGTATAAACATTTTTTGTGCCAGTTACAGGGTTGGTAATAACTAACATATGCATTTTAGGCAGTACATATAAGTATCGGCGTACAATGCAGCACGTATTGTCGATTTTGGTACATGGTACACTTAGTGACGTAATTACTCGAATCCTTCCACATGTTTGCTGTGTTGTCTCGATTGATCTTCCAGTTGTGTATTTTTGGTTTATTATAATTCCCGAACTATTGTATAGTAGATGTTGATGAAATCGTTAGATTCTTGTGATTTTCAATGATGTACTTAAAATCTCTATTAAGACTCTTTCCCCTATTTCCCCCTAAACTACAACATATAAATTTTACTATGTACCCTACAGTTTTAGCTGAGTTCCAAACTGTTGAGTTAAGAAATGATACTGTGGAGGTAAATTTTAAGGACACCATAATATGATGATGGGTAAAATATATATTTATTATCATATTGAAAATATTTCAACAGAAAAATAAGATTTCAATTCTATATGTTTGTATTTTTTATAATATCTAATCTATTTGTAAATTAAAAAAAAATAAAATAGCATAACTGCCGTTTTAATAAAAGCCTTAATTGCAAATAGAGAAACTATCTTGAAAATGTTCATGTGATGTTAAGTAATTAAACTAGTATATTTAGCTACAAAAATTAACCATAAAAGTTGCATCTAAGGATAACAGGTTTTTCTATAAAAATAAAAAATAATAAAATTCCGAAAAAATCGTAAAAAAAAAGATTGGAAAAATCATTAGAGAATCTGATATGTGCCAAGTCTCGTCTCAATAAACGTATCTAAGACTATTTTGGCGAATTGCCTCTGACGTAGAAAAAGAAAAAGAATGAGTGTCACATTCTCGATCTCGTGCTTTAAATAAATACTATATTGTCTTGCAAGATTTTAAAGTGTCGAGAATACAAGTCGTGACAAATTTATCAACGTTGAAAGTTTTTGACACTTATAATACGGTAAGTTTAATTATTATTCTTGCCCTCATTTTTAAACAAATTCTCTTTTCTTAAATAGAAATAAAAGTTTATCAACCTTAATTTTTTCATCGTGTTGTATGTTTTAGAGAACAAAATGTGTAAAATGAAAAGAAGGAAACGTGAGAAGATTCGAATTAGTTGTAAATCACTGATAGACGAATTTCAGGCAATGTCGCGATGCTTTTATTCATTAATTTGTCAAACGTGTAAAATGTAGGGCATAGTGCAAGAAGAAATATATCAGCTACTTAATCATTTCCATATAATTATGTTATCATGATTCAAACATCTTATAGAAACGCATTCTCCTTGTGTGATTTTGTTTTTTTTTTAATCAAATTTGTTCCATAAACCAAAGCAGGAAGCTATTATTTGAATTTATTAATATTATTCATAATATACGCTTTTAATTGTGTATATTATAAGAATTAACGAGTAAAATAATGGTACAGAGATTGCGACGAATCTTATAAATGATTTGCTTCTTACTTTGGCCTATAATAAGAATGTAATATAAAGTGTTTTTGTATATTGCTTTAAAAAATTTAAAAAAAAAATTATATAAACTCAACACATATAATTTCAGACGGAATCTTTTATGAAATTCAATAGCCAGTTATAATGTGAAAACTTAGCAATAAAGTAGTTAATGTACTAAATGCAGTTAATTTAATTAAACATTCCTTTTACTTTCAGAGTTCAATGGCACTTGAATTTTCCTACTCTCGTAAGTTAGGACAAACGAAATTATTTTTAGATGGCCAACGTACATTTTTTTAATACTCAATAAATCTCTCGATAAGAAAAAAATCTTCAAAATATGATGTTTTCATTTTATTTTTAATTTCCATTAAACTCTATGTAGTAGTACACTGTTAAAAATACGTCAGTAAAAAGAAATAAAAAACTCACCCAACGACGGCGTGGTATAATCCCAGCTTTCCGAATCATTTTTATAAACATTTAGTTTTGTGGGCTGCAACATAAAACAAAAGTAAAGTTAATATGCATGTACGCGTGATAACAGATATATGTATATATTTTAATAGCAAAACGGTCCAATTTAAAATTGTTAAATTTTTCTCAATATAGTAACTTTTACTAGTTTTATTAATAAAATGTGGTCTTAAATGAAAGGAGTCTTGTACATGATACTATTGGGGACTACATTGCATCATACTTCAATATATAAAATATTGTACCACTTGCTGCTGCCTTAATCACGATACGGAAGTGTGATTTTTAGTACTATTTTCAGCTTTTCAGCCAGCACTGAAAATGAGATACTCGTTTGACTGTACAAACATAATACAGGCCTTTCGACAAAATCTTGAAATGAGTTTCTTTGCAACGAAAATTGTTTTCTGAAATACACCAACATACTTTTAAGGTTAATCTTAGCTGCAAAAAGCACGTCAAACGATTTCAACAAAATTTTATACACACCGTAGAAAATGGGGACAACTAAAAAAGAGAAGAAAAAGGAAACGTAGGCTAGAGTAAGGAAGAAGTCGACGGGCTTGACAGTGGTACATAAGCAGCTCAGAGAAGTCCCACAAGCGTAATCTTCCTCTGAGCTGTTGCAGGCAAGCAAACAGCCTGCAACTATATTGCATTCTTTTAAACACGAGCTACTTTTATTTACAATTCTTTTTAGATTTTCATTTTTTATATACTATACGTGAAATAGTAAGTTCCATTGAAAAAATATTATTTTCCTGCAGAAAAAATGGAAACAACATTTCGCAAATCATACTTTTACTGAATCCCTTAATATAAATCAATTTTTAATTAAAAATAGTTCATTCAACTTATATAATTAATAATTACTGAATTAGAAAGTTAATTTAAGAAATGTCTGCTAATAAATTTCTGTCAAGCCGCCACATAAAAGTAAGCTTTTCAAAACGCAATGTTTTGATTCATCTTATGGCACTTGTCGAGCCTCATCATGTTGTTATAGCACCTGTCGCGACTCTACATGTTCGGTCTATATAAGATTGACCGGCAAGCTAAAATTGCTTGCAATAAAATCACTTTTTTATTCAACTTTCTTTATAAATTTCCATTTATCGATTAAATTTATGTTACATGAACTTTTTTTAACATTATTATTACCGCTTAATAG
The DNA here is from genome assembly GCA_030522985.1 of Torymus sinensis. Lineage (NCBI taxonomy): Eukaryota > Metazoa > Arthropoda > Insecta > Hymenoptera > Torymidae > Torymus > Torymus sinensis. Next base: position 19,050 of record JAPYZP010002574.1, read on the forward strand.
ATAAATAAAAAAATATACACTAAAGATGGAATTTCAATGATTTTAAAATTAAATAAACAATTTCAATGTGATTTTCTAAGACATCTGTGTTTTAAACGTTGAAAACCCGTCTGCTTTATCAATGATCTCAACAATAAATTACGAAGCCTTACAAAACCTCAGTCACATTTTCTCGGTAAATTAGATACTACCATTGTTTTAATTCATATCGACACATGAAGTCACAACATGACATTTTATTTCTTTGTAAGTATAAACTTTATAAATTAATTTAATCCTCTTTTATATATTGTTTATCATTCAATATATTTGATAAGCTCATCTGAAACATTGCTGATCATTTGCAGAAATTTATGAAACGTAGTAAGAGAAGTGTATGGTAGAACAAAGCACAGAAGACGTAAACAGCTCGTAAAATCTGGTTAAAGACTCGCCGTTGTTTTAACAGTTTT